>JABSTQ010009252.1:0-132500 GCA_013358835.2 Ixodes persulcatus | reverse complement strand
TACTTTTTTAACTTTTTTATTACGAAATCAAAAATACATACACATGTTCAAAGTATTTTTTATCTTTTTTTGTCATGCACACCTCGTTATGTTTTAACAGCAGTTGTCGTTCGATGTTCTTGTCCGTCATCTTCCCACGTTTCCTGGCGAAGGTAACTGTCGCGACGCTGAAGACCCTCTCGACGGATGTGCTTGAGGGAGGAGCGGTGTTGTAGCTCACAAACACTTCAACGGATGCTTCCGAGTTCTTGCTCCGAGTCGTGGCAAACCCGGATCGTAACAACCCGTACACAGGAAACGAAGCCCTTTCGCCAGTTCGACAGTCAAAAAGTCACTGAGCGCGTTGGCATTCCAATCATTCCGGTCTCTTCGTTTAGTTGTTTAGGGATCACAAAAAAAAAAAAAAAAATTAAGTGTCCAACGTTGGTGCAACATAGACGAGTGACGCACGGCCAGACAGAGCGATGTTTTTTTACGTAAATAAACTCAGCCCAATAACTTTCTTTAGCTCCTTCGGAAACATAGTAATTGATTACAGAAAGATAGTCACTTGAATTACAGCGAACTGTTACCGCAGAAAAAAAGTAATTGAAGCGTTAAAAAGTTACATTCAAATGTAATTGATTACAAGTAATCAGTTACTTGTAACTCGTTATGCGCAAGTCTGCCATTACGTTAGCGTATGGGTATCGATGTTGAAAAAAAAAAAGAAGAAAGAAATGGCTTGCGTTGCTTCCCTTCCCTTCCCCTTCCCCTCCTCCTCTTCCTCCTCCTCCTCCTCCTCCTCCTCCTCCTCCTCCGCCGCCGCTTCCCCCCCCCCCCCCGGCCTTTTTTTTTTTTTTTGTCTATGTATGGCTCTTGGGAACTATTCAGGGAAAATCAACGAAGGGGGAAGTGATTAACTATCTCCATTAGAGTAGTCGACTCGGTGCGAGTACAACAATCAGCCTTATGTTAAAGACGTTTTTTTACGGGTGTTAGCATAGCGCGGAACAGACCGTTACGGAAATATGTGGCGCCCCCACCGTATGCTTCACGCGTTGTGACGTACTGATGTACGGCACGTGAGATTATCCAGGAGTCAAGGACGAAGTTGACGTTGGTTTAAAATGTTGTGGTTTTAGAACACAGAGAAGGCAGAAGGAAAGCAAAACGGTGTATGCGATTAGCTCCTTTTGTGTTCGCTTTATTTTTTTTTTTTTTTTTTTTAGCGTTCTGAGCTCCTAATGATAAGAGAAAATGATCTGCGTCGCTACCAGAATATACGAAGCGTACGAGCCGGCACAAGCGTACATCGGAGCAGCCCCACAATTCCCATTCGCCGCGAGGACTCCTGGTATTTTTCGGATGGGTCTAACCAAGGAACGAGACCGGTTAGTTGACGCACGCACCCACAGATGACGCCAGGTGCTTTCGCCGGCAAGAAAAAAACGGCCTCAAGTCCCCGAGGCCCGAGAAAGCTGCCCCTGAGGCTGGGGGAAATAAGGCCAGGGGGAAAACGTCAAGGGAGCCATCTGTGGGCCTGTGCTGTGGTCTGTGGTAGGTCATTTCCGCAGCTCCTCAAACTCCGACGCCAAAGAAAAAAAAAAAAGAAAGGTATCTCCGCCAATTGCACGTTACCAAGGCTACCAAAAAAAGCTCAGCGTTGACGTAGCGTTTTCTCTAAACTATGAATGGATGGATGGATGTTAATGGTTATACCCTTTGTAACGGGCGGTAGCTTGCGCCACCCAGCCTAAGTTATAAAAAGACAAACATACGAGAAGGTAAAATGCCACAATGTTGCTGGCTGCATTTTACTCGAAGGATACAACTAGTTACGAGTGGATAACATCATTGCCTTCTCACGCGAAAAATCTAACCATAAAAAAGCATCTTACGAATAATGTTTTCCGTCGTATTTTACTTTATTTCTTTTTTGTGTGTGTGTGTTGCGCATTTGTTTGTTTTAATTGATGCAAACGAAGTAGGCAGTCTGGTCTTCCTATTCGTGATAGCTCTTTTCTTTTAATCACTTCAGTCGGCGCTAGTGGAGGAAAACATTGTTGTTGTTGTTGTTGTTGTTGGCGTCCAAAAGAAAGGAAAGGAGAGGGACCGGACAATGGAGGAAAAGGCAGCCGTTGAATCACGGAATTCGCACCGGACAGACAACACTTTCAAAAGAGAAGACCTAGGAAATAAGAAAAAAAAGAAGAGCGGAGGTTTAAGAGTATTCGTGAGACATGAGCCGGAAGTCTAGCGGGGAAACTCCACACACCAGATGTAAACAAACCAGCGAGGTGGTCGAAGCGGACGGGAAGAACTCGAATGGGGAACCTCCGGAAGCACCAAGGTGGCGCCGTTGCGCTAAGGGACTGGCCGCGCATACAAAAAAAGAGACTGATACTCAGTATTAGGGCTGGGAGTCGATTAAAAGTTTAACCCGATTAATTGCCAGACTTTAATCGAGCAATTAATCGAATAATCGGTCTCGTTTATTTCTGTGCTTAAAAAGCCCCTGGCTTTTTTTTTTTTTTTTTTTTCTTCAGCAGTCTGGTTGGGGCACGCGTTTCAAAAAATAAATTTTGCGCGAAATTTTTTTTTAGAGCAGTATTGACGGCGAGAGATTTATTTGAAATTCTACACGCAAAGTCCATGACGTTGCGGAATGGTCATTCGCTCTTTCCACCTCAACGTGAAGGCGAAGCCGATCCACCTCTCCTCCACGCGCCCGAAATGCCGAGATAGAAAACAAGTGGAAAGGAGGTGACTACCGCAATGGCGGCTGATGTGACGTCAATGCAAGCCATGTTACACATAGCTTGCATTGACGCCACATCAGCTGCCATTGCTCCGTACCATGCTCCCGTTTCCGTACCTTATGCAGCATACATTTGTCCCAATCGAATTCGTCTTCTCGGCGGTCTTGCCGAGAAAAACAGATTCGGTGATTCGAAATGTATGCTGCACAAGGTACGGAAACAGGTGCATGGTACGGAGCAATGGCGGCTGGTACGCGAGAGTGCCCAGCATATAGCTATTCGTTTTTGTACCAACATCCAGAATTTTGCTTCTGTTCGACTGTACCGCACAGTCCCGAATGGGGTTAGTTAGTACTGGGAATGAATAAATAAATTAATAGAAGGGAACTTGGAAGCGCCCGGCAGTTCGGATCTTTTATCGGTCGCATGAAATCAATGTAACTAAAGCAAGGGTGCAGGCGAGCTGGTTCAATACTGACAACCCTGGAGCCGGGGAAAAGAAGGGACGTAGGACAAACACAAAACTCCAATTTTGTTAGTTTTGTGTTTTTCCTACGTGCCTTCTTTTCCCCGGTTCCAGGGTTACCATGTCAGTAATGAAATCAAAATGCGCTGTGGTACTGCACTGGCTAACAGGCCCCCATGCAGCTGAGGGACAAGTCGCCTTAATCCAAGACAAGCTAACCCCATAAACCGGAGTCTTTAAAATTCGAAACTGACAGCTGAGGTCGCGACGGTTTCGACGCAACGTCCCTCGTGAGCGAGTCCGCCCGACCAGCCGCTAAGCGCCCGGTATCCCTCACAGGGACCGCTCGCGACACGTCCAGCGCGCGGCAGCGCGGTCACACCAATACTGCCGCCTAGACGACAAGGCCTTTGCCTCAAACGTCATCACTCCAGGCAGCGCCGCCTAGCTCGCGTCAGCGTCGCGACCAGCGCCTCTCGCAGCGTCACGGGATCCACTAACAATGACGTCACGCGCAGGCCTCCTATAAGGTGCTGCTCACACACACGGCACGGGGGGCGCCCTCGACAGCGCATTAGGGTCGCCGCTATCGGCCATCTCGTGGTCCTCGCGCGCCCACGCTGCGACGACGACGCTTCCCGGCCTCGATCGGCGACGACCGGTCCGGGGTAAAGCCCCTGCGCGGGCACACGCGGCCGCTGTCGCCGACTGGACGCGCCGCCCGCCCTAACGACGTTCCCGACCCTTTCCCCCGCGCGCAGTAACGTCTCCTTTGTTTGCCAACTTGCCGACGGCAGCGCACCACGGAGATAGGGGACTCCGGAGAAAGTGTACGCCACTGATGGAAAGCTCAAAAACCAACGCGCCACCAAAATTCCCAAGAAAAAAAAAAAAAAAAAAAAACACACACACACAGGAAGTGCTGCGACGACAGTGGCCTGGCCTCGGACATTTTAATTAATCCTCGTTCTAAAGGGCACGTGCGCTAGCGGAACTGCTAAGGCAACGAATCGAGGCGTCTGAAGAGACGAGATCAGCACGTCTGATGGAATCTGCCGCATCAAATCAAACAGCAGGGACCAGAGTGCTCCATGAACACTCGACTCTACTCAGGTCAGGGGAAGGCCAGTGCGACAGGTACGATGGGCGGTAAGGGCCTAAGAAAACGGTATAAAAAATAAATAAATAAATAAATAAAGTAAAAAAAACAAACGAAATGTAACCTTTTCACAGTGAGATCTAAAGGCGCATGAATGCTCACTGAAATCTGGTCTACTTTCCCGGGAACCAGCTTGTATCTCAGGGGGCCAGGCCGAGCCGAAATGTTGACGTTCAAAAGATGCGCTCCGAATCCTCCATTTGAAGAAGAGGTGGCGCCCTCTCTGGAGGGTTGTGCAAACTTAGCCTTTCTCTCCGTTCGGCCGGCGGACTCTAGCCGGCGGGCAGACCGTGCCTGCGCGAATGGATAGCCAGCCACTGGCTGCCAGACGAGCTGTGTTCGACCGAGGACACGTCCCAACATCCTTTCCTCCCAAGGCAATAAAGTGCGCGGACGAATTTTCTAAACGACGAATCGGTAGAGAGGCAGACTTTGTGAAAATGGTAATACTGCAATGTACATGATTTTTTTTTTTTTTTTTTTTTTTTTGTTAACGTTACGTTTAATGTATGCTAACGACCTCCTGATTCTCTTCTTCCTCGATGGAACGTCACCCCAGTCTGATGACGCCAACTCAGCAGTTGGGCCCGAGCCCGATGCCGAGCGTCCTTCGACGCGTTGATTGGACACGAGGCCCCACCGAGCACTGACGCAGTACTCGTATCAAATCGGTGTCTTCGCTCGATCTCGCTGTGATGAGTCTGATGACCTCAAAATTCTAGTGCGCAGGCTTTGATTATTCTATGTGGTTACAGCGAACTACTCTAATGCGGTGTTGCCCTAGCACAGTGTTGCCGAAACAATAAAGGCTGGTTTAATTGTCCGCTTGCAAAGAAGCGCGCTAACAAGAATCGTGGCGTGCCGCCGCAGAGATACGAATAGCGAATGCGATGCCCGCCAGAGGTGTACAAGGATTCAGAGACGCCCAACACTAGCCCAAGAAAAGCGAGCGGCGAAACGAGTACTGGATCAACAAGACGAGCGACGCTTCTCGTCCGGGTCGGGGCGATTCACGTCAGGACCGTGACGTCCGTCAAGCGAAGCGTGGCGACTACGACCAGTCCGTCGATTGGCTCGCAGCCCTGCGTGCTTCGCCGGCCACGCCCCTCCTCCCTCTGCGTGGGGATGCTTTGTGTACACCCTGGACAAACACAAGTGACGTTTTTGGTCGTTTACTCCGAGCGATCTCTGGATGTTCAGTCACGAGACGCAAAAGAGCGTTGAACTTGGGCCGCATCGAGCACCTCAAAAGCCACAATAAAGAGAAGAAAAAAAAGTTTGCCCCCCCCCCCCCCTTCCTTTTTTGCGGTGCATTACGTAATTTTCTACTTTATGGTGTGAATTAAGGTACTTCTACGCGTACTTAAAGGGACTGTCCGGTGATATCCGAAAGTTATTAAATTTTTGCGCTGGTCGGGTAGAGAGGGCCTAAATATACTCAGATGGAATATTTATTTCATTAAAAGACGCCCCAATATTCATTAAATTAATTAACGTCAGAGTTGCGGGCGTTCAGTGGCGTAGCCAGGGGGGTGGCTTATGGCACTTATGGGGTCCCACCGACCACGCGGCCGCCGAGGACTAGCTCGGCGAGGCACTCCGACCTGCTCCGACGGTCCCTGGCCAAGACCACGACCGGCTGGCTTGCTGAATGTATGCCCGCGCGACCCTCGTGGACTCTCCCCGCATGAATAGTTTAATCGCTAACCTCAACTTTCGATGAAGAGGTCAGTCTCTTCCAGTCTCTTCCCCTTGTCTTCCGAGGCAGCGGTGACGAACGCTGTCGTCGAAAAGGGACTCTCATCGATTCTATATTTTTGTTTTGCGTGATATAGAGCTGAAATAAACGCCGCATGGATTACCTTCGCAACATATGGTATGTACACTTTGTTATTAGTATGCCATTTTTATTTCGACACGATGATACGTCAACACTGTCGAGCTAGAACAGTTCGTGGGAGCTACGCGATGCCGGTTCAACCTTCCTTTGCCGAGTGTCACGTCATCCCGAAGCGCTTACCAAGACGTGGTCCAACACTGCGAACCCAGCGCTTCGATCAAACGTGCGTGTTCGCTCCAAGTGTGAAAAGGTATTTACGTAGCTCTTGCTGACTCTTTCGTAGTTCAAACGGATATCCTTGGACGTCGGTTCGCTCTTGCATCTCCGAGGCCGCGAAAAACGCCGCGGCGATTTGTATCTATACGCCGCTTTGCAAACGACCGGCGGAGGCCGTCTCCTTTTAGCGACGATGACAGGTGTGTTGACTTCGTAGCGATCGAGTTCGTAGCAGTCGACGAAGGCGGTTATCATCGTGGTACCATCGACATTTCACTGCACGGACATGATCCCCAGACAAGCGTTGGTGGAAACGCCGCCTGCGTTTGTTATTCAAAATCCACGTACTCCGAACTATGGTGAACCCTCCGATTGGTTGTTCGTGTTGCCGAAGGCTCTGTCGCCATAGCAACAGCCCGCTCTCGCGGGGATCGAGAGCTTGTGGGACACCGGAAGTTCTAATTTTCCCGTACAAAAATGTCGCTTTTTTTTTTTTTTTTTTTTTGCCAGGCGATTATTATGGTGTCAGAAGACTACCCAATCAATGCTTTGCTACAGCGTCACATATATTTTTATTAAAGTAAAAAAAAAAAAAAAAACGCAACTGCTTGAAATCGAAAACGAAATTGAACTGGGGAGGAAGAACAAATATAGAGGAGGAGAAAGTTACCGGAGATCACGTGGCTGTGCAACTTTTTTTTTTTTTTTCAATTAATGTATTTGCAGTTTTTTAGAAGCCACCAAAAATGGGTGTCATCTTTTTTCTATTTTAAATATTGAGTGTGTGCCTTGATGACCCACGACTTTGATTATCTTTGGTGGTTGTGTTTAAACCATAGAAAACGGCACGTGACTACGGAGAAGAGAGTGAGCGCAACTCAAACCGGACAGTTCTCGATCGGCGGTTTTCGGGCGGAAAGAAAACGAATTTCGAGCCCCAAATTGTGTTCTGGGCAGTTGAGCTCTCATATGTCACGTACAAGTAAAAACCTTGACCAGCATAACAACTTTGTCAGTGTCCCTAAATTTAAGTGCGAGCAAAGCAGAAACTACAAGCATGAGGATGCTTTCAATGATGCACTAACAGATATGCATGACAGCTATGGTCAGTGTACGGGACTCGTGCATTAGCTTTGGCTGCGCTCGCGCTAATGTTGAAATGGGAGTATAGAAGTACAGTAAAAACCTTGGCGAGCATTTAAGAACGCGTTCGTGAATACTGATTTTCTCCTCTTGTTACGATGTTTTTAACTTACGAACTTAGCTAACTTGTCGTAGCCTAAAGGAACGTCCACACTTGCGTTCGACTCCGACCGACTGAGGCAATGGTTTTTAAACCTCCTGTGACGACTTACGATCGGCTCCGCAGCAGCGCATCCTGTAGTAAGCCGTCGCAAGTTTCAAAAATTGCGTGCGTAAGCACGCAATTTTCGAAACATAGCGTACGCTAAAATAGCGCACGCAAAGCGCAAAACGCGGTTGAGTTCGGCGCATGAGCAGTGGCGACGGCGTTATTCTTTGCGTACGCTATTCTAAAACTCCGTAATAGGGCTTTTGCTGGACCAATTATTACTGTATTTGTAGCCGCACGTTTTCGACATATAAGACAATTCTCAAGAAAAGCCAGGCAGTGCTGTTTTTTTTCTCCCCCCCCCCCCCTTTTTTTCCCCCCGTTTATTTGTTTTTGCACAGCAAGAAACTTTCAGTTGTAAGTCACCGCCCTGTCTCTGTGTTTCCTCGTCCTAGTCACGTATTTTAGTGCTGTTCCCACCAAACAAGTATGCACCACCAACTACATGCCTTGTTGTACATTCTCATTGTGGGTGAACACTGTGTAAGGATTGCGTCGTCTATTAGCGACACGACGTCAGCAACGGCTGCGTGTCACCGCCGGGAGGAAAAATGGCTTCTCTTGCAGGCTGCTGCTACTGCGTTGTTCTTCACCAGCGGGGATTGCGCAACTCGGGAAGGACGCTGCGCAGCTCTGTCGACACGGGCTTGCACGGGCAGCCGCGTGCAGTCAACACCTCGCGCAGTTGCCCAGTTATGTGGAGAGGGGGAGAGCGGTCGTGCAGCTCGGCAGAGCTTCTTCTCGGGTTTCTAGACACCTTGCGCATGTTCAAAAAACTCGATCGGAGCAAACAAGCTGACGCAAGAAAGGCAAAACGCAAAAGCCACAAAACGCGAGGGCAGAAAGGCAAGAAAACGTTTGTCCGGTGGTAACCCGGCACTGCACGTGAGGCCGCGCCACCGTGGTTAATCCGAGAGAAACCCCGCCACTCGTCGCGCTTTCCAAGAAGAGAAAGGCGAGGAAAACGGAAAAATGACCGACATCGTACGGCAGAGTTCGTGAAACTACGCAAATCGGCGTGCTTTTTTCCTTATTTCACTTCTTGTCTGCGTGCCACTGACACGCGAACTTTTAAAAATAGTTGCTCGCAGAATTAAGCAACGAGATCAGTGTTTTAGACCGGTAGTACTCCATGGCGTTGCTTGCTGACAGAAGTAAATAATGGAGAAACAAAAAAAAATAAAGGCAAGGGGGACGTTGGTCTCACAAGGATACACAATTGCTCAAGATGCATGCACGACCACAGCGGCGACCAAGAAACTGCCTTAGGAGCATATCACAAACCGCTCTGGCCGCACGTCTCGCTGGGCGATTGATCGATTAACCTTCTAATTAATTTAATCGATTAATGATTTAATCGCGATTAATTGTTTAGCGTACCCAGTCAGAGGCACACCTGTCAGGGTTTAAAGCATCTTACCTCGCTCCTCTGGCATCGACGGCCGCCGACTCGTGTTTCATAACCCCTCATTGAGGTGGGTCCGACCCAGAGCCTTTAAAAGGCTCTGGTTCGACCATGATGAGTGATGACCCTTGTAAAGTGTTCGGTATTACTGACGTTGTTAATCCTCTCAAGCTCGTCGTGCCGTTCAATGGCGTCAGCACACGGTGTCGAATGGCAAACGGAAAAAGCTTGGGTGTGTCGCTGTATGGTTTCACGGCAGACGTGAGGAACGGTGAATTGCGGTGGCGAACACAGTGCTTCTTCGTTCCTCCGATAGATTATCGAAAAAAGTAATACCTCTCCTGGTTAAAAAGTCCCTCGAGCGTCTGTCTATAGTGCATCAACGATGATTGTGAAGACGCAAGGAACACCCTCATGTCATCAAAGAATATACCAGAAAACTTCTATGCCTTCACAGCTGGAAAAATAATGTTTTCTTTTTTCTTATCTTATTCAACTGCAGATGTTTATCCAGAGCTGAAAATTTACTACATTGCAGCGTTTATCCCCCCCCCCCCCCAACACCTCCACCCTCCCCCCCAAACACACACACAAAAAAAAAAAGTATGGAAAACTGCACTTTTGCTTTTTGGCAATATTAGGTCTAGAAATTAAGGTGACCGATTAATCGATTAAAGGGTGGCGATTAATCGGGTTAAAACTTTCAATCGAAGCCCAGCCCTAGTCTCAACCTATTGCCGGTAATGCTGCCGACGCATTTCGCATGCGTGATCCAGATTCCGTGAGCGGCAAGCAAGGTTTGTCACCGTTGTGATCAGGTGCGTATTCCCGACGGTAACGCTAGTTTTGTTATCATTTATATTTCAAACCCATATTCGCCTCCACACTTTATAACGGAACTCGCCTACTCCCAGAACGTTGTCCGTCCGTGCGTACCGTATGGCAGGGCATGTCAGCAACAACCATTTGCTAGTCGTCGGGTATCAAGTAAGGGTGGAAGGTGACGTCAAGTCACCCGACGTCGAGTCACGAGACACCACATCTGGATACCGTGACGTCGCTTCACGTGATATTACGGTGACACGTAACACTGCGCCACACGTGACGTGACACTACAATGTCACGTGATGTGTAATGTCTTCTACACAAAAGTAAACGATCGCCCCTTTAACAACTGCATTCAACGCATTAAAGGACTTGAAAAATAAAAACCGTGGCCTTTTTTTTTTTTTTTAACGTTTGTAGCATTCGGATTTGAGTAATGTGGACAGTTTTCCGAAGCATTCTTCTCCGACCTCGACGGCCGCCGATTCACCCCGTTTCGAAGTGGGCAACGCCCGCGGTGCACGCAACCAACGAAGGTGAGGCGGAATCGGGGCACGACTGCCGCACAGCTTCTCCACGTGCTCGGACGGCGCCGCATCCTTCACGCTCCGCCGAAACCTGGACGCTATACACGGGTGCATGCCACACAAGAACCCTTCCTCGCAGCCGCTTCGAATTCGTGTAAAGGTCGTCGGCGTCCCCCGAATGCCTTTCAAATTCGCGCCATTCAGCGGAGATCGGCCGAGCGGAACGCCGAACAAACGGGATTTCTCGCCGCTTCCCGTGGAACGACACCACACCACCATCGCGAGAAGACGGGCAGATTCGGGCTCGTGGGGCGCTGCCGAACACCGGTGCCTCGTACAAAGTCCAAGGTTTCTTCTTTTCTATTTAACCGACTTTTTTATTTTCTTTATTTGATACAATGTCATAGTAACACCAACTAGATACAAGGTCTTTGCACTGTTCCCTCTCCACAGCACTAAACGCGTAACGGTTCGGACACTGCTGGAACCAAATCAGGCGAATATGAAAACAAGTGTGGAAGGAGTAACGCTTATCGGAACTGTGACGTCAGGGTGGAGGGTCAGCGGGCCTTGTCAGTGTCTAGGCGGAGAGGTTTGACCTCTACACAAAATACCGCCGCTTTATCCAAACGAAGTGTTTGAGCAAACCAACAGTATTTCATGGTACGCAGATGCAGAGCGAACGCCGAGGACGAGGCGAGGAGGGACTGGCCTCCTCTCCGGCGTTCTCTCGCTTAAGTGGAAAGAAGGGGGGGGGGGGGGGGATTTGCGGGAGGAACGCACAACGATGCAATTGAAAATGTGTCACGACGAGACTCCACTTGGTGATCCGAGGCCACTGACTTCCCGCACATACACCCACGTCATCGTTTTAGCTCACAGAGCCGATCACGTCAGCTGTTTCCGGACTGAGAAGCAATACACGTGGAATGAGCACCCTCCGAGCGAGCACAGGCTCAGCTACCCGAGAGTGACCCAACATCGGAACGCGCTCAGCTGTTCAACGGCGCCCGATTCGCGGAAGTCCCTTGAAAGTTTCGTCGATGAAAATCAAAGATGCGAAGGACGCGAACGGCGGAGGCGAAGCGCTCCGAGCTCGAACCGACGTGGGTGGGCCACCTGTCTACGCCGTGACGAGGCAAATGAGGAAGATTCCAAAGCGAACGCCGACGCGCTCATTTTCGCCTGTTTGCACCTCGTGTTTCATTCCGGCAGGGACACTTAAGACTGCTTACGTGTAGGAATGCTTTCACATTCCTACACGTAAGCAGTCTTAAGTGTGTCGGCCGGATTTTTTTATTATTTTGGCACCCGAACACAAATAATCAAAACACCCCCCCCCCCCTTTTCTCAAAAAAAAAAAAAAAAGCGTACACAAAAAAGTCAACAACTGAATTGTCGCTCCTAAAGCCGGGGTCACACTGCTGTACATCATACAAAAGACAGTCTGGAAACAGATTCGAACGCGAGTCACCGCGAGATCTGTGCTTCGAATACCACATGGTAACGAGTTCAAGGAGAAACATGGGCACGCGGCATTCGAACCCCGGATATTGCGGTGACTCGTGGTTTGCAGACTGTCTTTTGTAGAATGTATGAGCGGTGTGACCCCGGCTTTAGGGAGCACGCGTGATGATTCAGTGGGATGGGTCAGAGATACACGTCTAAGAGAGACACATACACACACACAAAAAAAAGAAGCTAAGTCGAGTTTGTATGAGGGCAAGGCTACCAGGTGCTACGTTTTGCACGAGCGCTGGGCTCCACGGGGTCAGACGAGACAGGCATAAGTGTGCACGCGTAGCACCAAGTAACCTCACCATAATCGGTTCGCCGCCGTGACGGTATACACCAGATTTGAGGTCGCGCGTTCAGTGTCGGCCGGCGTGGCATGCAATCAAAGGTCGGCTGCGATGAACGGCCGACATTTGGCCGCACGTTACGAACAGCATGTGCGATCGCAGCGGTATAGTGTTCGCCGGCAGGGCAGCAGTCGGCCGATTCTCCTCGACCGACTTCCGTCGTATGTGCGGTGAACTATCTGGCTGAATTTCTGCGGTATACAGTTCCTTAGATTTCTGTCGACGCGCGGAAGAGACAACGGGCACGTTTGAAAAAGAGACGATGAAAACCCACTAACGAGACTGACTCCATTAGCAGAGCGTGCGCCGATGCAGCGACCAATCAGACGCCCAATCACACAAAAAGCAACATGAGAGCGCGAGGGAGAGACTGAGAATGGGTGAAAGAAAGAGGTTAGCCTAAGCGCGTGGATCTAGCGGGCTCCGCTGCGCTGGGGAGAATGAGATAGGGAAAAAAATATTGGCAAGCTGGAATGGGGGAGGGACGTCAAGAGAGTGCGAACGACGATTATGATCAGAGTGACGTCATCTCCTACTTTAGAGCGCCAGTGCTAGCCCTCTGTCTCGCTAAGGGCAATCAAGGCGTGTGTTGCCATGACGGAGTGTAGCACTAAGCCCCAGCCACCGAGTACTTCCTCACCTCTGAATAATCTATATCGTTCACACTTGATACTGCCATCTGGTCCATCTGTCCCTTAGTGGCATGAAGAGTGCAATACAATGAGGTAGGAATACTGCTGCCTGCTGGTCCTCGGTGGCTTACTGGGGCAAAATGCACGAGCACGGGCATTAGCTCGAAATAAAGTCAGCTTGTCACTCGGTGGGCCAGGCTGCAGCGCTTGGCGACATAACGTATGAAATAATCAAAGGTACACAACGACTCCGCCCTTGATTCGCACTCATGTACCCCGAGATGGAACAAAATCGACGTCCCACGTCATACATTTAACACGCATCAGACAATGCCGAAGATCGTTGCACTCCCGCGTCCCGTTTTAGAAAGTCTCGGGGGCATTCTCGAAACGGCATACGGTCCCGCGGAAGAGCGTCGGGGGGCAACCGGGCACTCCAGAAATCGATCAGAGATCCGAAGCGTAACATCGGCCTTGTCTCCCCGTAAAAGGGAGTTTGAGAATAACGTACGTAATTTTAGCGCACGCTAGCGCCATATTTAGCGCTTGCGTTAGCGCACGCTACGCATGAGTTTTAAAACAGCGCTTCTCCGCCGCGACGCAAAACCCCAAGCATCTGCAAACATCTCGCGCTTGCAACGCCACCAAGATACAGTAAAAATTTTTATTTCACGCTCGAAATGTTGTACTTTAGAAAAAAACAACAAAAAAAAACACTATTTTTGGTTTAGAGTAACATTTTAGATTTGTTTAAAACTTTAAATATGAACTTAAACTTGGATTGAGCGCGTTGGTAATAGATTCAAAAATATACGAAAGAGTAGACCTCTATGTGTTGAAAGTCGAAATATGTTTGTCCTGTCCGTCCTCTTTGTCTACTCTTTCGTATATTTTTGAATTTAAATATGAGAATGCGACGCGAGCGGTCGAACTGTCATGTCCGCTTGCGTCGCCTCGGCAAGAGAGGCCTCGTGTATAGTGTATACTGACCTTCGCACACCGTACCTTCGCCAAAAACGTTCGCGCGCCGCAAGCAGCAAGTTGCCGGCGATCGTTGCCCACCTTGCTGGGTCTTCCAAACCGTTTATGAAGTGCACCTCCTGTAGGAGTGCAATGTCCCGTATTGAAAATCGCAGTCGCGAAGATACCGCCGACGTTGCGCTCACGAGCCGATGGCCTTGGCTGGAGAGTTCCGGGTATCGTAGCGGGTTGCGGAGAGCGTTGCGGGACGGTGAAAGCCGTCTACGAAAATTCCCTAATGGCGTAAGCTAAAATAGTGCACGCAAAGCGGAAAACGTGGTTAGCGTTCGGCGCGGGTCCATATCACATGAGCGAATGACATTTTAGCGAACAGCGACATTTGAGCGAATTGACGTTTTAGCGAATAACGGGGGCGCGCGTTAACCCATCCGCCGCGCTGCGCTTACGCCGCTTCGCGGCGACAGTCTGCGTCGGCTCATTACAAAAATGTGAACCCATTTGGCCCACCCGAAAACGTCGCTTCGCGGCGTCCGACTATTCGCTAAAGTGTCATTCGGTGAAACGTGGGCGTTCGCTCAAACGTCATTCGATCAAGTGAGTGCCTCCCCATTCGACTGCGCGTATTACCCGTGTACGATCATATCGCACGCCACAATGCCACTCGGTGCAATGACACCCCGCGAAGAGCGCCGCAGGCTATGTTGAAGGCTCCGCTCCTCAGTCTTCACAGTCTCGCGTTTTTCGACACCTGCCCTCATCTCGGCTAGTTTTGAGGCCTCTCTTTAAAACAAAAAAAAACAAAAAACAAAAAAAAAAAAAAGCTCAGAGGCCAACAATAAAAGGGTCTACGGTGTCTCTCCGTCGCGTGGGCTCGTCAAAGGGAGCGAGGCAAATCTCGGCCTTCTCTGTGCTCTCCACCTCGATCGCTTCCGCGGGGTCGGCGTCGGCGTCCCCGAGCGAGCGAGGGCACTTCTTCAGCACACCGCCAGCTTTGCGGCGCCTTCGAACGTCGGGCAGACCGAAACACCGTTGCGAAGAAGCCGCGGTGGGCGTCCGCGTGGCATAACCACCTTCGCGACGTCTTCGACAAAGAAGAAACGGCCGCATTTTCCGAGCGCGGATGCACATTTAGGCAGAGGCGGAGAGAGAGGGGAAGACGAAAGCACGAAGCAATGGAGAGGATCAAACGTCTACTGCCGCTTTGCCTCGGCTTTCTTTTTGCGCGTGTGTGCTTTTTTTTTTTTTTTTTTTTTTTTCATTCCTCGGTTCCCTTCAACCGTTTTCGTAACCTCTCCGATCCTTTGTGGCGAGGAATCGTTAGACGACGATGGAGCGGAGCGGTCCTTTTGTCGGGACGTCGAGCAGCGTTCGAGATGCCACGAGCTTGGCGGGGGTCCTCGGCTAGATTTATTCGGGCGACGCGAGTCGCGCGTGATTTCCCGTCCTCCGGGCGGCGGGAGGAGAGGAGCCGGAGCACTCGGCGGCGGCGACCGGCCACGCTTCCTGAGTCCTGACAAGGGAGGGCCAAAGGACGGGGGTTCGGACTTGGGAACCTTTCCGGTTGGCCGCGGCGAGCCGATGACGTCACGAGGTCGACAGAGGTCAAGCCACCCGCCTTGCCTTCGTGTCGTTTTTGTCTCGTGCACAACGAAGCAAAACACAACGAACAAGCGACGGTGCGTAGCTTAGCCTAGCTACGAGGACGCCTGTTACGCGGACTCGCGCTGTACGAGAAGACCCCCTAGTTACGGTAAAGCACGTCGGCCTGATGCCGAGCATTCGAAACCCGATGGCGGATATAAAACTGTGCGGTCAGGGGTGGCGGAACATTTCCGTACCGCAGGAAAGATCACACAGTCAGTTCGGGGGCTGACGGTGCAGGCGCGTTGTAAAGCTCGAGCTAAAGGCGCCAGTGCCAACAAACTCTTACAAAAAAAAAAAAAAACAAAAAAAAACGCTGTCATGAAATACAGAATGCATTCGCACCTGCACTTCTCCAGAAAGTTCTACGAAAGAGAATCTGGCCTCAGCCATTTGCGGTGCTTGCGTGGACCGTAAATTTTGAAATCCCCTAGACGTAGAGGTTCGACGTTTGGGACGTGAAACGCGTACCACGTTCAAACGCCGCGAGCAGAAGACAGGCTATAGATCTGGGGAGTGTTTCTGGCACGCAAGAGTTCGTACGAGGAAAGCGGCTCACCAAGCCACAAGTGCACGGTGTAAACTGCCAGTGTCGTGTTAGCAGCTAGCGCATAAAACGTGCTAATTTAATAGCCAATAAAAATTACATTTGTTGTTTACATGCTTAGGCAGAGGGAACTTAGTATGCCTTAAAAAAAAAAAGGATCTAATGTCTGCGCCGTAGAGAGGCAATTCAACCAATGCGATACGACATACCGACCTGGTTTCGGCACAGCGCAGTAATTCATTATTACAGCGGTACACGACCCTCGTTCAAATCGAAACCAGCCGGCGTGGGATTTGGACTAACGGCAACTCGATAACTGCGCGCGCGGAATAGAAGTACAAATACGGTAAAACAACCGATTTGGGAAGGAAATCCTGCCTCCAGCGTTCAGCCCCTCCCTACCCAAATAAAAAATTAAAAAAAAACGAAAAGGCAACAGAAAAAAAAAAAAGTTCATAATAAAACTGGAGCCATCCCTTCACATGGTATGTACATATAGTATATAAATTGGCGCGCGCATCGAAAAGAAGGAAACTAGAGCGCGGCGCGGGCGCATCCGCCGGCCTCGTTTGCATACTGTCCGCACATTGTTTCCAGGCCCGAAGGGGAGCCCCGTAGGGGGCTTTTTGCCTATTTTTAGGGCCCAGCGAAGCCCCGGCGAACGGACACAAAACGACGGGGTCAGCGGTGGCCACCGGCCAAAGACAAAAGAGCCCCTGACGCCAAATGACGGTGCCCACCCGAAAACGGCCAAATACGCGTTCCCCCTCTCCCGCGGAATCCGTGCCACCGCCGGGTCCATTCCCAGGAGCGCGCCTCTGCTGCCGCGGCCTGCACTTTGGGCGCCCAAGGAAGGGAGCTACCGAAGAAACAGCCTGTCCCTGCCGTCGTCGACGTACTTCTTCGTCCAAGACCACGACCAGAGTCCAGCCTTGCCCGTCTCTCTCTTCATAAAATATATCCCCAAAGGAAACTTCTGGACGACTCGAAGAGGCAGCTGAAGTTTCTTTATCGTGGGTAGCGCCATTTTGAATACTGTAGCGACATCTAGCGAGCGTCAGGTTCCGTGGCCATGCTGAGTGGTTCGAAACGTTGGCGAAAGTGCTCTTCGGAACGCCGCTCCCGCGTTGGGTGCTCCAAAAAGCTGGGTATCCAACATAGGGTGCGTCTTGTGTTCTTGTGTGCCAGTTGAAAAACGTTTTCAACGTTTTGCAACTCATTGGGGACGTTTCTTGCTCCGTGACGGTTAACGTAAGTTCACGGCTCTCTGGCATCGCGCAGGAAATCGCGATTCAGGAAAACGGATACAACTAACTTCTCAACAATGTCCCGTCACACCCGGCGGCGGAAACGA
Organism: Ixodes persulcatus; assembly: GCA_013358835.2. NCBI lineage: Eukaryota > Metazoa > Arthropoda > Arachnida > Ixodida > Ixodidae > Ixodes > Ixodes persulcatus. The sequence goes on along the minus strand of JABSTQ010009252.1, from coordinate 114,953 downwards.
GCCTTCAACTGAGGGTTGTATATGATAAAATCGAGACAATGTCAGAAAGGTTACCATCTGAAACACCAATTCTCACGAGAAAACATGCATGCACCTTGCGAGCGTACCCCATGAGCATCATGTTCCGAGCACACTCGAGAGGATGGCGCGCGGTGGGAAAAAGACTTTTCAATTGACGGACGCAACCCACTGCCGCCGGAGGTCTTGGTTGGAGTTTGAAGACATTGCAGCCGCAGTTGCCTTGTCAGACCTCGTGCACGATACAGATGTCCTCCGATAATAGGGACTTTTAGCAACCCGTTACCGCACTACCGTTTCCGTGGGCCCGACTGCGCATGCTAGGCTCGTACCGGCGTCACGTGCCTGAAACGCTGTACCGTGGTCGCCTTACCGCGGTACCGCGGCCCTCCGTTCAACATGGCGGCGTCCCCCGCTCCGCCACTGAAAGCGTCGACGACACACACTTACTGTTTCAGAATGCTGGAGGAACCATCTAAAAACAATCGTAGCAGCAAATATTGCTAGACGAGCCATATTTAGTGGTGAGAACTGTTTTTATAACGATCCCGGCACGCCGCAGAACGGGGTTGTTTTTCTTTTCTTTCCACAATAACACAAAACAAAAAACTTCTGATATTATTGCGGCTTCCTCAGTGGCTCTGTTGGGGTTGTGGGGATATTTATACAGCGTGTAGTTGGTCAGCCATTTAAATTTGCGACGAGTCACTCGCTGTAGATGAGCAATATAGTCAGTGCAGTACAACCACTAGCCTGGGGTCTTTAACGTGCACCACGCAGTAGTGATACACGACCGCACGCCGGTACGATGCCCATCCAGATCGAAACGGGCAGGGGTGGGGATTGAACCCAGGATCCCTGGGTTCTGCAGCGCGAGCTTTCGCTCCCCGTGCTCCGAGCTGGTGTGCGCTAGACCACTCGGCCAGTGCCTTCATCACGCGCTCGTTGTCTTTTGCCGCGGTTTGGCTGCGTGCGGCTGCGTGAGCACTCTTCGGCTTTCAAGACGGGAAAGCTCGCACTAGAGGCGGAGCTTCGATTGCGCCTTTCGTCTGTCACCGCGACTCCAAGCACGTGCTTTGAGGCCCTCACTAAACAGCTTCGTGTTTTCACCACCAAGCGACCAACAATTTCGTTGCATAAGAATGAATTAGCGCGAGATTCTCACTGGGCAGGCTCGAATACAGAACGATATACGTGCCGTTTGTTTAGTTGGAGTCGCGAGTAGTGTTTGTTTTGTGCGCCATAAAGAGAGCAAGGCGCGCTATCATAACAGTCATTAAACGCCTATAAACGAGACAAAATGCCTGTATATTTCATCTGCTTCATTTTGTATGTTCATGGGGTTCAGATGCACACTTTAGTATGCCCGCATTTGTAAAACTATTCAGTATATTCAGTATTTTTTGTATGTCTTGGTGCTACTGAAAACACTCGCTGAAGACATTTAGCATCAGGGTTTTCACAAGTTTGTTTCACGCTTGTGTTTCCTTTATTATTCGGTTGACACATATTCCTTTTCATAGCCTTGACCACTGATAGATGAAAATAAACACTCGGCTAAGGATCTTTCGTTTTTTTTTTTTTTTTTTTTATGACCATTTACAGCGAATTCCCGAAAATCGGGAAATAGCTGAGACAAGCGATCAACATTATCTATAAATAAATATATTTGAATTAGTAAACATAGATTTTGTTGTGCAGACTTCAAATTGAACATTACCAGATAAGAAGCTTATACCAAGTAAATGTAGTTATTCATGCTTTAATTTTTCCATTCTTCAAATACAATAAGTTTGGGAACATAACGTTAACTGGATCAAAAATAAGTGATAAAAACAAAAAAAAATTATTTAGATCCAAGTAACGATTTTGTTGGCAATGAGGAATTATAACAAGTAAAAAAGCTTGTGAATCCGAAAGGCAATATCGTTTCCTTTATTTCTCGCAACCTGTTCAATCGAGAAAAAAAAAAAAAAAAAAAAAAAGCCTCACTTATTTTTTCATCCGGGTAAAGTCATGTCCCAATACATGCGCATTCGATCACCATCGCTAGAATTATATTCAAGCAAGGTTCTGGATTTAGGAAACATAATATAGTTTACTTATCAGGGGCGACGGGGACATCCAGTTTTCTGATTGAGCTCATAAAAAGCAAAGGGCACACCCCGAAAAGCGATCTGAAACAACAACAGAAACTTCGACAACCTATCAAGTTGATATCGTGTATTCGTAGTTTTTCAATAGTATACAATAGATATTTTAATAGCTTATTGTCAATAGTTTCTATAGAGGATTTGCACAGTTTTGTGATTGTTTTCCAGTAGGTTTTAGATTGTATCTCGATAATTATGCGGAAGTCCCTAATTGCAGCTGCATTTTTCTCCGAGCTACACGCCATTTGCTGGACGTTCTTCGTCCGTCACCCAATAAAATCCTATCGATAGCTTTACGATAGTTGAAATCAATATTCGACTATAAACAATTATACGATAGTCGACTACTGACAGTGTGCTATCGAGTTTCACGATAATCGACAATCGATTGTTTCACAATAGTCGACTATCGATAGTATTATTGATACTTTTTTTCATTATAGATAGTTAAATTTGGCTTCCACTATCGATAGTGTCGGTGCCGTCAAAACTTAACTTTACGCATAATGAAAAAAAAAAAAAAAATACACACTTAGCAGTTCAACACCGTTTAGCGCTCGTCGCATCAATCAACCGCCTGCCTTTCATCACTTGACACCGCTCCCTGCGCGTGTGTATGGACGGAACCGTAATCACGTGGCTAAAGATTGACATAGGACTGGTCCGACGAGCACGTAGCTTTTACCGTACTGTCAGCTTAGGAATGAAAGGAGTACGTGGTCCTTCCCGAAAAGAAACTCGTGAGCCTTTGCGCCAGTAAACCACCAATACAACAACAAACTCGTGAGCCCGTCACAGAATAGTCCGAAGAGCGATCCACGAATCCGAATCAAACGATAGCGACAGCCCCTTTCGGTGCTCATTTCCACTTCCATTTGACACTTGGACTCTCGCTGGTTCGGCATTGCAATTTGGGCGCAGCACGTGCCACGCACGAGAGCAGCATCGTTCGTTCCACAAGTGACGAGGGCGGGGCGGCCGACATTCCTTCGACGTGGTCCAGGACTATCGGCGGTAACATCGTGGAACCGGCTCGAGGTGGCTAAATGCTCAAGGCACACGCATACCAATTGTGTGGCTGTGACCTTGCGATCTGTCGTTTCGGCCCTGCCCCCCCCCCCCCCTCTCTCTCTCTCTCTCCCTTTCTCTTGTACCTAACACTGTTAGGTCTTCAAACGAGTGCGTGTGATGCAGTTTCCTGCTAGCCTATCCGGTCGGAGATTCCGGTTGTTGTAATTGTTTCGAATGAAACTACTAATCGAAAACAACGAAAATGCGACAAATTTCAAAGGAGCGGTGTAAATAAAGCTAAATACAGCGGCAGAACCTACAAAATCGTAAAGGAAAAACTTTTAAATTTTGCACCGCATGCAGTACAGGCGCGACACTGTTAGCGCGAACAAGCGATCACCGGTTTTTTCCAGTTTTTCTCTTTGAAACCAAGGGATGTCATCCAAGTTATTATTGCTACTGAAAGAGCTCATTTAGTTCTATAATGTAAGCGATAAAATTTCGTGCTCGCTAATACTATTTAGAAGTAAAATGCGAAAATGCGCCGATGTCGTGTTCGCGCTAACAGTCTCGCGATGTGTAGATTATTCCTCCCAGCCTGGACCATGCAACCGGCCAAATTTTCCAACAGAGCAGTCTATGTGGTTGGTGTGCTCAACGTGCACAACAAAACAAAACTTCCGATTTTTTTTTTTTCTTTTTGTACGACAAACGAAGTGTGGTATTAACCAAGATTAAGTACACCCCGTAAAATGTGTGCCAGCATTTCGTTTCTAATTCTCGTCAATGCAATTCGACAATCATTGAACGTCGAGCGATAAGCTCGGTCAACTATCGGCAAAGCCCTCATATCTCATGAACCCTCCGACTGGAGCCCAAAAGAGACGACTCCGAGAGAGATGCAGGGATGGCTGTCCAATAGTCATAGTTAGCGAGAGCTCCGCGCAATATCCGAGCCAACGTTTCTCGTCACGAAAACATTAAACCGAGAGTGAACCACGAAAAACTTATATCTAAAGTAATAGAAAAAGGGAGAAAAGAAAGATGTGTGTGTGTGTGGGGCAGGGGAGGGGGGTGCAACGTTTTAAAGCAGCTTCATAACTGGCGTTCTGCGTGATCCGTAGAAAAGTAAACACACGGCCACTGGCATCCTCTTTAGAACGCTGCAAGGCACCGAAAAACACGCGCACAAGCAGGACGGGGCGACACCGACGGACCACACAACAACAACGGCACCCTACCCTACCGTGCGACATTTAGGTCGGGTCTCGGCAACAATCCCCGTCGGCGAGTCCGAAGGGGCGACGACCGCGGCCAGCTGCGTGACGAGGGGACCGTCCCCGTGGGGGCAGAGGCCACGGCCACCCTACCGCGCGGAGGGGGGGGGCAACCACCTGTGTACTCGCCGAGCACGTGCATCGCAGTGCCCGGGAGGTGCTTTGGGCCAACAACGCGCCGGGCATTCCAGGCGCATTGTCCAAGGACGGAATCTGCATCTGGCCCCAAGGACGGGCCGACATCGGGCCGACCTTGACAGGTAGTAGGACCTTCCCCCCTCGCCTCAAGTCCGAGTGTTGTCAGTGTTGTTCCTCTTACCCGTAGTGCTTAAAAAAGGGAGAGAGAGAGAGAGAGAAAATAAAACACACACACGGTAGATGACGCACCCTCTTCGCTGCCCTCCCCCCTCCTCGGAGCTACCGCCGGAGGGGCATCATCTCCCGGTGGAGCGTTTATTTGGGAAGCCCGTCGTCGTGAGAGCCGCAGACCCGGCTTTTTCTCAGCGATTTTAATCCGCGCACGTCGAGAAAGAAAGTCGCAGAGAAAGCGAAAAGCGTCTAGACGGCGTTCGGTTGTGTGCGAGTAGTCGGCATGCAATCTGCGTACACGAGTTCGGTACACTGTCGAGAAGTGGTGGTTCATACGTAAAGAGGCAACTGCGCTGGCTGTTCTTCGAGGGGCCATTCAACGATCTTACTCGCTCTAAATATTGCTCGGATTGAATTCCTGCCGTTCGTAACCCACGAAACTTGCATTAGGGTTTACCTCCGTGCACTAGCACTGTGGCTATTCCCGCGAGCGCAGCGATTAGACGCGAGTCACCACCCGAATGTCCGCCAAGGCATTGCTTGAGCCGAGCCCGAATCGAGTTCTCACGCAGTGCTCGTGTTCAATCCATGAGCCTCATTCGACTATCGTAACCCCGAGGTGATCCCCACGAATACGCCAGCAAGCTCTACGAAGGAAAGAATGAAAGCAATAGTTCGCTTCTATCCTCGAAATTACGCCGCGCGACAAGGAAGCCCTCTGGCTCAGATAGCGTTGCGTGCGAGTATTCTTAGGTCACGCTAGTGCCAGAAAGCTTGTGTAAAGTGCGTACCATTCAAACCCAATATCTGTACATGGCCCCCCGTTTCAGGTACCGCGCACACCTCTTGCTCACTAATCTTATACCGGAAAGAAAAAAAAAGAAAAAAAGGTACCCGATGCACGCGCTCGGGTGCCTGCGCGCTCGAGCAAGTGCGTCAGTCGTGAGTCATTTTTCGTCTCGACCGAAAAGGTAACACGTATAGGCCAGGTGGTTTCGGAGGCAGACTGCAGAGACCATGAAACGAGCAACACGGAAACAAACGACGCAAGGTCTAAAAACACATGCTGCCTGTATATCTCGACTCGGGGTTTTCAAGTATACTAGAGTCTCGTTTGTTTTTTTTTTAAGCGGAATTTCCGGGATGTGGCGCTTACGGTTTTTACGAGTGGAACGTTTCCAAACAGATTTCCTCCGGACGTTGATAAGCGCGAAGCGAGGCAGAAACTACCTTTCCAAACTCTCAAACTTCGATATTGCCGCACCTGCTGGGTGTTGTTATCATTAGCCGCATAAACAAGCCTGGCCATGCCCGGTCGCGTAAACGCGATCGGGCCGAACAGGAAAACACAGCGACCGGAACTATCCTTTTGGGAACGCATACTTAACACAGTTCGTCTGGGAAATTTGACTGCTGGAGTCATCTGCTTCCAGATGGGCTCCAGCTAATCTATCGCTCTGTGTACTTCTCTATTTTTCTATTATTGTTTCTAGACCTAGTTTGACTACGACCAAGGCGGCCACGCCTTGGTCGTAGTTCCATTTACCCTTTACGAACCCACAGCGGGACAACCGGAACAAAAAAATACAATAAACGGAAACGTAATTGCACCGCCGTCGCGTTTGACGACGGCATCGGGTCGCGGCGTTCACAGCCGTATCTCCGCAAACTCGCAATAAGAACACACACAAAAGCACTAAAAGAAGGCCGTTTTAGAAAGAAGCTGTAATCAAGCTGCAGCGATCCTGACGAGCAAGCGCAGAGCGGAAGTAGAGCACCGGCTCGGCAGCTAGGGAAGTTATCAGTCGGCGAAGGAAAAGCGGGGGCAGCCGCTTCTCGTTCCGTCTTCCAAGTTCAAGTTTGCGGAAGCACGACAGCGAGAGAGAAATGGCCGGTAAAAAAAAGAAACGTATTAGTGCGCTTGTTAACTCGGTCGACTCATCCGCGGAGAAAATGAGCTCACCTCCGCTCTTATTTTTTTCTTTTCTCTCTCTGTCTCTTTTATTCTTTTGGATGTTCCTGGCCAGGTTTCCTTCCGCTAAGCCCCGACGATCTGTGTGAGAAACTCGTCGACGAAACAATGAGTACCGCCAGGAAGCTTGGAAGAGTTATACACCCACTTCCCCGTAAACAAACCCACGCGCACACAAACCCCACAAAAAAAAAAAAAGGAAAAAAAAAAAGAAAAAGGTAAGGAGGAGGGGACGTCAGTAACCTTTTTCTGCAAACTGACAACCCAAAACCGACCCTCAATCGCCAGAAGTTGAATGGCTCCGACATAAATGTACGTAATAAATGTGCGACCATTTGTGCAAACTGCACTTCGGTGCATTGAAACGCAGTCATGATAGGGCTCGCCACCGTGCGACAGTCTCGACGCCAGGTATGTGGATAGGCACTGCCTTCTCCAGGATTACGCTCTTAGGATCGGGGCCTTTTTGCTTCCCCGAAGTCGTGTCCCCTCAAAAAAATTCAACACCGCTAATAAAAAGCTGTTATTAAAAAAAAAAAAAAAAAATCATTAAACAAATTATTGCTTTGTTTTAACGGGAGTATTTGCGTATTTAAGAAAATATGTAGATCTCACTGTCAATGGCTGTAGGAGCATCTTCCACGACAAATCTGCATTTTGTGTGCTTCCCTGGACGAGTAATTGTATTTTAAACCAAGCGTGCATGATCGGCGTTTTCCTCTGCCACCTTCAGAGCAGCGGAGGCTCTGACGTAACACGTAAAGATCGCGCCGAACTGAAGCGCCCTTCGGGTTTTGTCTTCCGCGTGAGCGCTACGACGTGGTTTACCCTCGTTGCTGCGCTAGTTTTTCTTATCTTTTTTTCTTAGGAATGAAAGGGGATTTTTGTTGTCTGGTTGTCACGCTCCCCACTTCTCCGCGATATCTAAAGTGGCGAGTAAAATGGAACACGACGGTGCGTCGGGAGCACTGTGTTCCCACGGAGGAATGAGGCACAGGATCTGACAACTGCAAGCCTGGTGTGACGTCAGATCGGGCATAGGAGCGCAGTCATTGATACTTGCGAAATGTGGCATGGAGTTTCGTATATAATTATCCGTCAATGATTACACTAAATTGGGGTGTCGTTTGATAGAACAAAAATGGCCTATGGTAATCAGTAAACTCCCGCCAGGTAACCATCACACGATCTGAAGAAGTTCCGGTTTTCACCGGGCAATCCCTTTAAGCTGAGACTGCAGCCAATGCCACAGGCACGAGTGCTCGATGGTCACCGCTTTGAAGCGTTCTTCCGCAGAACGAGCCTGCGTGCTAGAAATGGACGTCTCAAAGCCCGGAGCGCGGGTTTGGTCGCGCTTGTAGCTTTGGATGCAGAGGATAAAATCTCTTTACAGCAGAGCAAAGCAAAAATTCAGCTTCAGTCACGTGAACGCAGTTCTTTGTCACAGTTCACGAAGCTGAGCGTATCAGCACCTAAGAACTAGCGGAGCATATACAGCACTTCAGTAGGGGACACTGTTGCCGGGAACGTCCGCAGCGGAAACTACTCCAGCGGAACTCATGCATATAACCCCCGCACGACACAATGGTCACTCAGACGATGATTCCAAACCCTCAGGGCAGGGCCATTTTGGAAATAGCCGGGAACGCTCATAACGGCGTATGCAACAACAAACCAAACCGGAAGACCTCTAATGTTTATGTTCTTTCAGTTCTTTCTAAACTTTCTAAAGCTCGAAGCCTCCCGAGGCACATGTGGCGTGAACTTTTCATGTTTGGGTTGTATTCTTTAATACAATTTTAAATACTTTTTTATTCTTTTTTTTTTTTTATTCTTTCGCGGCCACAATTTTTTTGCAACTGGGCCACAGAGAAGGCACTCGTGAATCGTGGTCAATATTTCACGAGTTTCAACAAACTAAATATTTCCCTCTTCACTTTTCTTTTTTTTTTTTTTTTTTTTTTTTTTGCGAGACGAAGTGAGCGAATCGCAAAAATTACGGGCTCGCGAAAATTAAGGGCTTTATGACATAAGCGCGTAGTTTACAACACTAGCGTGAACGCAGATGCACACGTCGCTCTGCGACCACCTGCGAACATCGTACTTTATTTTCTCCGCGAAAACAAAAAAGTAAAACAATTACAAAATTCAACACTTCATAGCAGCTCCGTCGAGGCATCTTATGGACGAAGGCACAAAACTTAGTCGCAAGAGATCACTCTTCTTATACCAAATACACCTTAAACATCCAATACTTAGGGGCAAAAAAAAAAGTGGACAACACACACACAGGTGTTGTCCATTTGTCCCCAAGTCTCGGGAAGTTCAAGAAGTTAAAAGTTCACAAGCTCGCCTGCATGGCCTCTGTTATTTCTTCTATGGCGCCACACTGGTACCTCATGCGTGAAAGCATGTGCAGCGTGCGCGTGAACGTAGCTTTGGCAAGCTTTGGAAAGTTTGCTTGAACGTAGCTTTGGCAAGCAAACTTGTCCGCACGAGCAGAAGCATGGCGGCGGCCAGTCGCCCTGCTTGCAATCGTCTCTTAGCGGCGAGATGTTTCGGTGGCGCCCTAGTTCGGTTACCTTTCGTGACGTCATTACCTTGTGAACAACAAGTTCGATGGTGTTTGTAATGGGCATGGTGGAAGCCTGAAATCATAGCGCTCTCAAAGCAACACTGTCAACACCGTCAAAATTGAAGCTCTTACATGCCTCTTATTTCCGTCGATGAGACATCCTTTGCTGACGTCATAGTCAGCATTCGGCCAATTGTGGTGGGCCGACCACAGCGACGCTTTCGTTCGCTCACGTCGCCAATAGAACTCGGATATTCATTTGCCTTCGTAAGTTCGAGCCACACTTTACTCGGTACCAACATTTTTGTGCCACGTTTTCAAGCAGCAGTCTTCGCAGTGCTCCAACGCTGGCAAAGCTATCTTGCGCGTGAGAACGAGACGCAAGGCGAATTCACGTGCTCTCGAAGCACTGTGAAATTATGCTAGCCTTGACAACGATACAAAAAAAAAAAACTGACAACATATATATTATTTCATTCGCTTCTCTTAGTGATACGGAAGAAGTCTATCTCCGAGTTTTGACAGTACATGGTTGGGCATTCAAAGGTATTTTAATGGTCTTATTGTATAGCCGTAACGCAAAATCTGATAAATTAATGAATTTCCGGTGCTTCCTTCCTGAGCCATATTGCGTTGGTCCCGAAATGTTCATTACCCGTTCAACATTCATGAGAGTTAAATCGAGAGTCGTCATAACCCTCTGGAGGGCTTCTTTACATAAACGATTTGCCTAAAAATCTAAAAGTGTAATATGTTGTAAAATTGTCTGTGGGTTGTGGCGCGTGAATATACGACCTACTAGTTTAATTTGGTTTATTATATGTATATTTTTGTACATTACAAGAAATATTTCTCACTTTGCAACCCCCCCCCCCAACCCCCAATTCAAAACAACAAAAACAAACAAACGTCGGGTGCGAAATTTTTGCCGCCACCAAGAAAAAACTTTGCCGACGCCCATGTAACGCCCGGGCGTCGGCCGGTGAGTGCAAAAGAGGCAGTTGCCTACCCCAGACTGACCCCTCCCTCCCCCTCCCTTCCTCCCCCCTCCCTCCCTCCCCCCCCCCCCCCCCCCCCCCACCACCACCACCATACCTGAGCAAGTGGGGTGACCTTTGGTTTGTTAACAGGCAAAGGTACAACCGAAATCAATTAAAAAAAAAAAATTGAAAATAACTTCTAAAACATAAAAAGTTGAAATGTCTCGCCCCGTGTTCCTTAGAAAAATATTAAAATATAGAAAAAAAAATAAAGAAGTAAGCCCCACTTTTGCTTTTGCGACCCCCCCCCCCCCCCCCTTCCCCAAAAACCTGGGTTGGGGCGCACCCATTGCTGAGAACACCGCAATCCCCGCAATGAACATTCAGTATTGATGAAGTCCAGACTCCAGCCCTGAGTAGAAAGTTGGTGAAACGGCTCGAAAACTAAGTTCTCAAGTTGCTTTCTGGCCCATTCATTTTTGCGGACTTGTCCGTCGAGATATTCCCGCAGTATCTTCGTGCGCGGAGTGCCCAAAGTTCAAATCCTGCATGGCTCCGCCGCTTATTTTGACTCTCGGCAGTTTCGTAAAACTTTGATGCATTCCATCAAGTACGGTTCATTCATCTGCATATTTTTGAATATATATATTGTTTTTTTGTTATCATCATTTACTGGGTCTCAGTGCCTTCTCTAATTTGTGTGTGTGTGGGTGTGTGTGTGTGTGGGGGGGGGGGGGGGGGTGTGTGCGTGGCTGAGTGGGTTATACTTTGTTTCAGCTTAATTCCAGATGCAGCCGATGCCGCAAGCGCGAGCATGTGGCCCTGAACAGTGTTTGCACTGCACGAGAGCGCGTGCTTGGCAAGGACGCTGAAAGCCCGAAGCTCGCGCATGTAGCGTCGGCTATAGCGCACACTAGAGTGCCTCAATGTCCTTCTGTTTAGGGTGATGCCATCGTTTGTAGTACCCGATGCCGACAGCACGCGCTCACAAGGAAAATACAAAGAACTCGCAGGGAACAAAATGTCGCCGTAGCACAGTCAGTGCCACGAGCGCGTGCAGGGACACGCCCTTTCACGCGCTTCCGAACAAAAAACATATATAAGCGTTCGAAACAAAATGGCCAGATGTCATCACCCCAAGCAAAGCGCACATGAAGGCACCCTAGCGCACCCAGATCGGAGCACGTGGAGTGAAAGCTCGCGCTGCAGAGCCCAGGATCCTGGGTTCAATTCCCACCCCTGCCCGTTTCGATCTGGACGACTGCGTGATGCGTGCGTGACACTACTGCGTGATGCACGTTAAATACCCCAGGCTAGCGGTTGTACTGCACTAGCTAAATCGCTCATCTACAGCTGAGAGACAAACAAGTCGCAAGTTGAGGCAGACTATAGTTCAGGCTGTATAAACATCTAATTTGTGGGGAGTCGTTTTCCTCTCCGGTTCTTTTCTGAGAAGGAACGAGAAAGACCTCGGACGACACAAACCACGAGGCGACGAAGAGGGCGCGACGCTGCAGATGCGACGCTGCAGGGACGACTCGGAAACGGGTTCCTCTTCTAAGATGCTCCGATACCCGCTTCAGCCTCGAGACGCCCTGCCGCCTTTTCTGGGCGAGTAAATAGCGCGAGGCCTCACGCATACTCCCGAACATACGCGTTTCAAATCGAGACGAATAAATAGTCCAAGGCGGCACTGAGCAAAACGCAAGAAACAACAAATGACGCAAGAAAGGTCGCTTTGTCGCTGATTTATTCGTTTCGGCTTCGTTCGGTATATACAGAAAATACGTGAGCCAAGTGAACTGGCAGTCCTGCAAGAACCTCGGCACGATGCCGTCGACATCCCTCGATGAGCCGATCGAGCTACCAGTTTCTCGTGCTCCAATTCTATATCGACGAACTACGCTTTCGGAGCAATTATATCGAGCTGTTCAATCCGCGCGCGCGAGCGCGCATGAAAAGATTCATTAGCCGCGATGGGAGCAGTTTTACCCAGCCACTTTCCGCACCTTCAGTTTCTCGGGGCATATAGGAATAACCGGGTGCGATGACCTCAAGGGCAAGCCACGTATATAGAACGTCCCAGCATACGAATACCGAATTTGGGTCTCTGAAAACGACGGAGGTATAATCCGATATTCCTTCGTCAAATAATGTCACACACGTACGTGAGCGTGGCTTTCTTAGACTGGGAATTCCAGAACCCCGTGTGTTCTTACCATTGAACCACACTCGAGTAAGACCCTCATCTCAAGCGCAGGTGACATCCACATGCGCGTATAAACAGACCGTCGCGCCGGGAACCACGAGGGGTGTTCACGGTTTTTGAGCACCATCCATCGGTACGCCAACATGCCGGAACAACTGTCTTTGCTTTTTTTTTTTTTTTGAAGGGGCGTTGTCTACACCTAAAAGAAAAAAACAAAACAAAAAACGACTGGGCAGTTAGACACGACGAAAAGCGTCTAACGGAGCCTGCGCGAGACCACCTGCCTGGTCGTCTGGCGCGCATGCAGCCTCCGCGTCGGACGTCTGGCTTGGCGGCCGTGCAAATTGGCGTTCGATTCCAGCGTCACGATCTCCGAGGGCGGTTGCCTCGCGCCCCGTATGCACCCCCCCGGTTCAACGGTCACGCGCCGCGCCACGCACGATTGACGATATCGCTGCCTACTGGAAAAAGAAACGCGAGAACCAGAGAGCGGCAGCACATCCCTCCGAACCGCGAGACACCGCGCGGTCTCCGAATAATGCTTTTCCAAAAGTAGAAACGCTCGCCGCGCGGACTCCCAAATTGAGCGGCCAAATGGCGACCGTGAAGCAGCCGCCGCCGCCAGTGTGTGCGCGCGTGCATAGGATACGAACGTGCGATGCCTCGCTAATCGCGCGGATCGAAGTTGCTCGACGCATTCATGTTTCTCGGCGCGCGAGTCACTGCGCGGTTCGCAACAGAGACTCGCCGTTGCAACACGGCACCAAGGCGTTCAATCCGCCCTCGAACCTGACATGATTTCAACGTTGTCAAAGCAGTCAATTTACCGGAACAATCCGTTCAACAAACGTGTGCTATTCTATTTTATACAAAATTACGGCCCCTGTTAGAAGCTCGCTGACTGCGGTTGTGTCACGCTAACTGGCTCGATTTTTTTTTTATTTACCCTAAAGGCTTTTACGTGCATTACATAGGGGAAAACAGTACAATAATTTGAAGAAAAAAAAAAAAAGCTAAACCAAGCAGCAACTTCTCCCCCCCCCCCCCCCACACACACACACACAAAAACAAAAAAAAAGCTAAACCAAGCAGCACCTTCTCCCCCCCCCCCCCCAACCCCAAAGACACACACACACAAAAAAAAAAAAAATACAACGCATGTATACAACAAAACATTTCGACGCATACCGGCAATTTCAGCAGTAATGATATACTTATGACGGGCACTTTCATCATCGTACGTGGTCTCCAAAGAGGAAATAATCGAAGATATGCAGATGAATGAACCGTACTTGTTCGAATGAATCAAAGTTTACGAAATCTCTGAAAGACAAAAATCTTAGGCGGAGCAAGATGGGATGTTAGAATGAAGATTATTGATATATGTCAGAAAGAGCGGCCAATCCCTGCGGGACACGGACGTAAGAGGAAGGGAGGAGGAAAGGCCTTGGCCAATCACCACAGACTGGAGTCTGAAGATGATGATATGAAAAGTAGGTCATGATTTGAGACGATGGCATGTGTTCTTGTAGCTTACATATAACACAGGCGACTGTTAAATACTTTTTTTTTTTTCCTGCTTTAAAAATAGGAACAATCTGGTAATTCACCCGTGGAGAGGTATTGTTGGAAAAGCCTTCCCAGTAGATGACCAGATATTTGTTTTGTTAATTTTAGTAACTTGGTAGAAATGCCATCCCGACCCGGACTAGATCATGTTATTATAGGTGGCGGTCAATGGCACATTCAACCCCATGAGTAGAAATAACTATACCAATCACATTGCTGTCCACTGACATTTGTAGTACATTTGAATTTAGAATACAATACAATACAATATAATAAGCTTTATTTTTCCAGAAGTACTGGAGGGGTCCCAAAACGTCATTCCCTTTAGTAAATAGACAGCAAAAAAACAAAACCATCGGTACCTGAGCACGGAAGTAGGTTAGCAGCTTGTGGGTCTACTGTCAAAAAGCATGCGCATGGTAGAAGTCCCAGAGATCTTTTCTATTTGTGTTCTTCGCACGTCTATATAAACGCTTCTTTTTCCGGGTGTTTCGTTTTATTTTAGTTGTAAACCACAGTGAACGTAGACAAGGTGCAATATTTACTACGGGGATGCAGGCAGTTTGAGGTTCGTTTAGTGTGTCTCGAAGTATAGTACCCAATTCTCACTCACTTAACGATCATGGAAACTACTCAGGAACGATTTAGAAAACACGGGCAACCTGGACATCAGAGACTCCACATCTGCCCTTTTAATATCAAAGATTTGTTTTCCTAAAAACTCACGCTTTTCAAGAAGCAAAGAAAGCGTACGAGGGGCGTTCAAAAAGTTCGTATTATCGGCACAAAAAATTTAAAAAAGCGGAACAAAACAGCCATCAACATGAGCGCTCGTCCCTCTAGTTTTAACACAGTGTACACATCGCGTGTTATAGTAGCGCGGAACGCCGCTAGGGACTCGAAACCAAAATGGCACCACCCGCCGGTGCCAAGCACATGCAGTGATCCGTTTTTTATTTTTTTTTTTATTTGAAGGGAAGCAATGCCAAGGATATTCATTCCAATCTGGGAGCGTTGTTCTGGGACACCGTGCAAGTTTATGAAACTGTGGTTAAGTGGCGCTGACGCTTCCAGTGTGGCCAAACAAGAGGAAAGCATTTTAAGGACGACGACCAAGTGATTGCTGAAGTGGAGCGATTCCTGAACACTCAAAACGAGGAGTTCTAAAACAATGACCTCCGGCATGTGGTCCATCGCTGGCAAAAGTGGGTAACGTTTGGTGGCGAACATGTAGAGAAAGTCTCAACTCCTACTCGAGTTTGACTGCTGAATCTCTATTCCTTCGTGACAATGATACGAACTTTATGAACGCCCCTCGTACAATGCACAACGTAGCGATCACTTATTTTAGCAATAGCATTTACCGAAGTGTGCTCAGGACGAGTTGTAAGAACTAAATCTAAAACAGCGTCACCACGTGTTGGAGTTGGGACAATTTGACTAAATTGGAAATAATCGGCCATTTCAAGGAACATTCACTTTCAAAATTGGAAATAACCGGCCATTTCAAGGAACATTCACTCTCATAGTTGCGAAACAGTTCATTGTCTTCGCTGTTAAGCCTGAAGAGCCAACAACGTGTCGACAAAAAGAACCCACGGCGATGCAGGCCACGGGTGGATCCGCGGAGACGTTGAAGAGTCGGAGAAAGTGGATTCCCCGGCTTTTGGGTAGGGGGGGGGGGGGGGGGGGGGGGGTGTAGGAAATAACGACGCACAAGGGACAACAAGGGCAGCAGTACACGTACAAAGACGCCGATAAATAAAAGATGACGGATCTGTCGTGGCGCGGAACGCTCCGCGCGAGTTCCTTCGAAGCAGCTGCGATTGCTGGAAAACCGCGTCGTGTTGTCGTTTTTTTTTATCTTTTTTTTCTTTTCCTATTGTTTTGTTTTTCTCAAGCAGCTGCGCCCACACTCGGTCACGAAGGCCACGGGCTTTCCGGGGAGAGCTCAGACCTGGCCGCTGGCTCCGCTCGCTCCTTGCCCCGGTTTCCTGTGTTGTCTAGACTCGTTCCTTGGAACGAATGCGTAGCCAGAACGAGACCGTTGTTTTAGCTGAGGTCCAGTTTTCTCGGTATTTACCGAAAGATGCCGAAGAATGCCCCCCGTCAAATCTTTTGAATGCAACAGCCTTTCCGATAGAATCCAACGCACTTCCGCGTCCGTGGCTCGGTTCGTAACCAACGAAACAGGCGACATGCATTCGTTATATTTCAACTATGCATACATGCATGCGGCGAACGAACGTTGGACGCATGCACCCACGAAGTATGCATATATGCATGCGCCCAACAAATGTGATACGAGATATTAGCTTCTAAAAAGCAAACACAGTTACCAAGGGTCTTATGTCATACATATCACATTTATATCCATATACAAAGAGAAAAAAAAAAAAAATTAATTGCCGTATTGGTACAACAAAAGCCGTTGTTAGGTCGCGGGAGGCCGGTGCGGGGGAAATGAGCAAATAGATCAGAAAATTATGTAAATTGGATTTAAACGGCACACATCAACGAAGAATATTCCTATAATTTACACGGCTGTCCCCAATCAGTTTAGTGAAGAAACATTTACGCAGGACAAGGTCCAAATGCTATCGCATGTCAACGACAATCTGCGCAACAATTTCGGCTATATATATATATATATATATATATATATATATATTTTTTTTTTTTTTTTTGCTTGTTTGGAGAAGGGAGGCGGGGAATGGGGAGCCTAATTTAGTTGTTTGTTCTGAATTGCGCTGTGATAAGATCGGGATTAATGAGGTAGCAGATGGTGAGCGTTTACCGTTTCTTGAGAGCACTTGCTCTCTTCGGTACATCCACTCGCTTTCATTAGTCCCAGAGAACTCTCGTCTCTGCTATCTGCCCTTCTCGTGATTCGTCGTATAGGCCCGTGGTTTCGCAATTGGACAGTGTCGCAGAGCGCGATATTAGGGAGTTTTAGAATAGCGCACGCTAAAGCTTTGCGTACGCAAAGAATAGCGTCGTCGCCAATGCGCATGCTCCGAACGCAAACCAGGTTTTGTGCTTTGCGTGCGCTATTTCACGGAAACAGCGTGCGTACGCAAAGAGTCTTTGCGCTTCTCCAAGGAGGATTTGTGATGAGAAGTTGGCTAAAGTCAAGACAGCCAAGACGAGCAGAGTTAAAAAATGGCGGCTTCCAGGATTATGTCGGCGGCTGCTTGGGCGGCGTCGTGAGTGCGACGTCGGCGGCATCCTCGCGACTGCGATTTTCAATACGGGACGACATTGTACTCGGTTCGGCAACGATCACCGGCAACTTGATGCTTGCGACGCGCGAACATCTCTCGGCGAAGGTATACGATGTGCGAAAGTCAGTACACGAGACCTCTCTAGCCGAGACGACGCAAGCGGACACGACCGGTCAACCGCTCGCGTCGCATTCTCATGTTTAAACATATCTAAAATTGTACTATGGACCAAAAAACTTTTTTTTTTTTCTAAAGTTCCAGCATTTCGTGTGTGAAATAAATATTGTGACTGTATCTTGGTGGCGTCGCAAGCGCGAGATGCTTGGGCTTTTGCGTCGCGACGGAGAAACGCTATTCTAAAACTCTCTTGCGTCGCGTGCGCTAATACAAGCGCTAAATTTAGCGCTAGCGTGCGCTAACATTGCGTACGCTATTCTAAAACTCTCCATTATGGCGTCAAAGTATATGCCACGCTCGATTTGACAGAGGAGCCACGAGACGACATATCCTCGAGCGGTTCATATCAGAGAGATACAGGCTGAGAAAACGGCACCCCGCATAGAGCCTGCCACGCGAGATGCACTTCAACGACGACTCGAGCTCGTACTGAACCCGCACCTGAGATTCGAGCGTTCGCGTGACTTGTATTCGCACCAATCTGTTTTCTGCGTTGTTTACGACGCGGTGGCATCCTCAAGGCCACGGAGAACGAGTTGGCCGAGCACGTGGGGTGCGTTCTAAAAGACGCGATCGATCTAATCGCTTTCAAGCGAAGACGAAAAGAGGTTTACTGGAAAGACGAAGAATCGCTTTCAAGTTGTGTCTCATGTCCGGCTGGTCATGGTGTTTATAGTCGCGGTGCTGAACATCATGGCTCTTCCAGCCTTGAGTCTGAGTGTCGAGCAAACATTTTTACAGCGAGCTATGAATATTAGGGAATATAAAATATGTCTCTTTATGATGTTTCCTAACCAGCTCGCCTGCATACTTTCGTTTCTATAGAAACGAAAGTTTTCTATAGAACATGTTGGTTTACGGTGCCACGAACGTGCGTAATAGTGAATAGTGGATAGTGACTGGAGGGTCACTATTTTTTATTCAGCGAAGTAGTTCCCTCTCTGTGCCGAAATATGCCACACCGAAAAGTGCCGATTATGGGAATAAAAATAAATGCGCAAACAACTCGCCCATTTCTAAAAAGAAAAAAAAAAAAAAACGCCGAAAGTGCGGAACGTCTTTGACGATGTCCATGATTGGCTAAACGCTCAATATGACGTTTTGAGTATGACGAATTCTAGTTTTATTATTGAAACAAGAGTAATGCCAGATCGTCAACTTTGACGGTGTTGGTATTCGCGATGGGAAGCTCGCTATAAGGGCGCGTCTGTTTTCCACACTATGGGTAGTGCACGTGCTATCTACGCGGTAATGCTTTTAAGAAACAAAATTTGGGTTGTGTGTATGTTTATACAGCCTAGAACTTGGTCTGCCTCAACGGGCGACGAGTCTCCCAGCTGTTGATGAGAAATTTAGCCAGTGCAGTACAACCGCTAGCCTGGGGTCTTTGACGTGCACCACGCAGTAGTGATACACGACCGCACGCCGGTACGATGCTCATCCAGAGATCGAAACGGGCAGGGGTGGGGAGTGAACCCAGGATCTATGCTTTAATTTTCATAGTGCATAGAAGCTTGGCATTGCACGTGCTTGCATCAGCAAAGAAATGTTGAAGTACCTTCTTGTGAAAAAATTCCACCAGGCGGCGATAGCCACACTTCTCGCCGCGAATACGGACGCGATGACTCCAAGCTTCAACCGCGCTTTTTACACGCACCGTCGAAATTGTCGCTGGCAATTGATAATCATGATCCTGGCGTCACAGATAGGAACCACAAGAGGGAGCCGCCAAAACATCTCGTCGTCAATGCTATTGGTACACGAACTCGTGTCTTCGACGTCACTTCACGGCGGTTGCGCTATTCCCACGTTTCACGGACAAAGTTTCGGCGCTTTGAAGGGATCTGCCGAGCACGCGAGCTCGCTCGTTCGTGATACATGGGTTGCACGTGACGTCATATCCTTCTTCCTTTCTGGTGGCCAAAACCTGCTGTTATACTTCGTTTCACCTTATGTGCGAGCTAAGGCAAAGCTGGAAGCGCGAGCACGAAAGCTCCGCGCCTTCAGGCTTTGCTCGAGCGCGCGAGCTGGGCAGAAACGCAAAAAGCGCTGGTCTCGCGCTTCTAGCTTTGGCTTCGCTTGCAGATAAAGTGAAACGAAGTATAATGAAGCTGTGCTCACTCATTTCCGCTCGCCCGCGACGCTCGTGTACTGCTTGTAGAATATGTACAGTAAAGGCTACGCTCGAGGAAGTTCGGCCACCAGAAAGGAGGACCAAAGTACGTCAGTGCAACCTATATAGCAGGTTCGGCTTCGATAGCGCGCACTTATAGTGAAACATATGTGCAGTGCCTGCAGTCTTCACGTGACCAGGCGATCAACACAATGAGTTAGTGTATATATTAGCCCCGAGAGCGAACACAAGCGTCGCTGTGGTCGGCCTTCCACGATTGGCCGAACGCTGACTATGACGTCGGAAAGGGGATTTATCATCGACGGAAATAAGAGGAATGAAAGAACTTTAATTTTGACGGTGTTGGCAGTGCTCCTTTGAGAGCGCAATGATTTCAAGCTTCCACCATGCTAATAACAAACACCATCGAAGTTGTTGTTTGCAAGGTAATGACGTCACAAGGGGGAACCATAGGAGGGCGCCACCAAAACATCTCGCCGCCCCACATGGCGTTAAATACTCGCGGTTATCATGTTGTTTGTCAGTTTCTTATTCCAAGAATGCACTCATTTTTTAGCATCTTTTTTTTTTTGAGTATCGCAAGTTTGTTGCGCATTTTTGTTTTAAAATCTACGCACATCTCTCGAAAAAAAAAAAAAACGGAAAACATGTTTGAAGAAATATGCGTATACGATTTCAAGACCTGCGGATCTCCTTCCTAGTCCTGTCAAAAATGTTACGAAGACTGCTTATCGAGTTTCACGGGGGGATGAACAATCGGAGATGCTGTCAGATGCTTGGCGCCTCGGTTGAAAATGTGAAATGACAGGAAACCGCAGCAAATAAACAAGTGTGTTACTATACGAAAGAAGCAGCTCTTTAGTGAGAGCGCAGTCACTCACTTGTTCGTGCCAAGAAGAGCCGCTGTTTTTGTTTGTTTGTATTTCGCACAAAGGGCCCAGATGAAAATATTGGCCAGCTCAGTTTTCTCGTGATTTGTAGTAAATAATAGTTCAATCCTTTCGAAATTTTACAAGCTACACACTAAGAAATGCCGTGGCGTCTGCTTACCCGCAAAACACTCAAAGAGCCAATCTCTACGATGTAGGGAATCAGCTCAGCGACTGATGAGGCGGAACATCTGTTTAGACTTAGAAATTAAGTCTGCGCTATGGCATTACGCAATGCAAGCATGACGCTTTGCATTGCGTAATGCCACAGCGCAGCTTCATTTTTATGTCTAAACGGATGTTCCGCCTCATCATTCGCTGAGCTGATTTCGTAGATCGCAGAGATTGGCTTTCTGAGTGTTTTGCGGGTAAGTAGACGCCCAGGCATTTCTTAGAGTGTATCTAAAGGTAACGATGCTGCTTATGCAGCATTTCGTTTTCTGTATGTATATATGTAGAAACATGGACGAGAAAGGTAATAGACCGATCTCACCAAGCGTTCGGCTAATGCGTGAAGCCGCCATAACTTTAGTTCATAGGACTCGGAGGCAGGTGGCAGTGCCCGAGACGGCTCGTGTCATCTCTCGCTCTTCGCGGATAGAGCTCCAGAGAGGTTGTTGTCTTCGATGCATTGCAGCAGCGATGGTGGCGTATCAAAACTGACTGGCGAGATCGGTCTATTGAATTTGCGGCTTATGCCCCAAACATTTTAGTTAGAATCACCGTTCCTTTATACACCAAAAGCGACAACTTCCCAGCGAGTGCGACTTTCTCAAGCACTGTAGACAAAATCTATGGAGGCACGCGTATACTCTCGCGCAGCTTGAGCTACGCACGCGCACTCTTCGTGTCCGATGGCTGATGGATGGTGCACCGGTTGAATCCGAGTGTGAAAAATGGTGGCCCTCGTAATAGTACTTGCGCTCGATACCATGAACACGAAATTCGTCTTCTCCGGAGATACTCTGCACACCTCAACGGCGCAAGAACAACGAAGCGTGGAACACTCGAAGAAATCTGCTGCTTGTACTTTCCCGCAAAGCACTGGGCAGAGCCAAGCGCTGCACTCTACAGAGGGAGATCGACGATGGACAAGGCTGAAAATATGTTTTGGGCCGAAAATAGAGTCTGCGCTGTTACTGAGTTTCACGTGCTTACGTCGTGCTCAATGACAAAGCGCAGACTGTTAGTCTGTTGTTCAGGTTCGAACCTATTTTGAACACGACGTCCGCATCACGTGTTCGAGAAGACTTTTATTGGTCACCCGTCCTCGTCCCCGATCCTTCCAGGTCATTTCTGCCCAGAGGCACCAGAGGGGACACCTCGGTTCAGTCGCGCTATTTCCTCGTTGTTGTTGTTGTTGTTGTTGCCATTATTATTCGAATAAACGCGACATTCAACGGACGCGGTCGGGCGACTGAGTCGCTCTAAACTAAGGCGGAAAACTAAGAGAGAGAGAGAGAGAGAGAAAAAGAGAGCGCCTGAAATACCCGAGCGTGGATGTGACGGTGAGAAGCTGGAGACCGCGGCCGCGTCGCCGTCGATCCGAGCGGGGGAACCACTTGTCTTGACGAACAAAGAGACGGGTCCCAAAACTTCCCAGCATGGGAAAGCGACGCGAAACGAGTTTCTCGCGCGAGCTAATCTCGACGCCTTTATTTTTCTTTCTTTCTTCCCTTTTGCCCTGTTTATTATTACTCCTGTTCCGGCCTCAATTACCATTAGGACGCGGGAGCCGCGTGCACTCTCCATCCAAGGCGCTTTCTGTAGTCTCATTACCGCTCTTTACCTTCGCTCGCTCTCCCGCGTCTTTGCTGTTGCGTTCTGTTATCGCCAC
Source organism: Ixodes persulcatus (assembly GCA_013358835.2). Classification (NCBI taxonomy): domain Eukaryota; kingdom Metazoa; phylum Arthropoda; class Arachnida; order Ixodida; family Ixodidae; genus Ixodes; species Ixodes persulcatus. The sequence continues at coordinate 92,579 of JABSTQ010009252.1, read as the reverse complement.
GTAATCGCGCGCGCTCTGTTACCGCCGCATACACTCGAAGCGCGCGACGGCGGGGAAACCAAGATGGCGGCCGCTGAGCAGACACGCTGATACGACGCTGGCAGGAACAGACGCAGTGATTTACGCAGACGGGCTGAGTCGTCTCGCCCCCCCCCCCCCCCCCAAACTCTCCTACACAAAATACACAAACCAGTGGTATACGCCCTCCAAACCTGAGCCCCTCCCAAAATTTCGTTACCGTTACCCCCCCCCCCCCCCCCCCCCCCCGCCAGATTCAAAATCCGTCACTTCCCTACTATGGACAACACCAACACTCCGGTACTTGCAAAGCTCGACCAGCGCCCATGCTCGCTCGCGCAGATATCACGCGACAATCAGTATACACAAAACGCGAGGGGATAAACGATTGGCTGGTGTTTTCTGTGCATCGTAAAAGTGTACGGACGCTGAACGCCAGTAATGGCACGGATTCACAAGAACCAACAAACGGCTGTCGCGCTCGCACAGCGGGAGATTTATTTTTAGAGCGCGGTGGCAGGTATTGCTGTGACAGTTTGATTCAACCAAGAGTTCTTTAGGTTAACTCAGGCGCTCCAATCACCTACACTCTTGAGAAGAATAACCTACACTCTTGAGAACAACAAAGCCTGTGCGTTTACGTTCGTGCAGCACACCCATGCAGACGGTCACTGCGAACAACAAAAAAAAAACTGTGATTCGACGCGAAAAAAAAAAAAAAAAAAAAAAAAAGCGATGTGCGCAGAGACACTGCGCATGAGCTTTCGCCTGCTCATTCTCCCAGTGCGCATCGCAGTTTCCAGCTCTAATTACATTCTGAACTTTGTCATTTGCAAGAATCCTTTCGTTGTTCGTAATGACTGCACTGTCTACATGCGTGTTGTGAAGAAAACTTGAAAGTAAAGCAGATTAATTATCTTTTTTTCTTTTTCGGGCGTATCCACCAAAACACTGTTTATAAACAAAAGCCCGCGTTTACTCACAACAGGTGTCGTGGGCACTACACATGCCCAGAAGCCAAGTCTCGCCTCAGGCATCTTGCAGAAAAATACCATGTGCGCAGACAAAATAAGTCAATTGTTATGTTCAGTGTCCCTGAGCCCATCGTGTTTTTCGGTCATACCGTATTCTGAGCTTCGTGATTCGCTGGAATCCTTGTGTTGTTCGCTGTGATTGGCTGTCTGTGATCTACTACGGGAAAGTGTACTCACGTACCTTTTTAGAGCGCTAGGGCTAGGGTAACTCTGCCTTGAAACCACTGGATAGGGAAACTAATTATCTCAATTTGGAAATTGATACACCTTTATTTAAATACTGTTTATATTCAGCTCGGCTTCTAAAGGCTATTTGAGCGGTTTCTAAGAAACGAAGGACGTTTAGCGTTAGACCACTTGGGTCAAAGAAGAACACATTCGAAGAACGCAGCAGCGGTGGTTGGTGGTGTGACGTCCGCCGAAGAGGCCGGGGAAAGGTAGCAAAAAATACTAAGCTCTTTTTTTTTTTTCTTTTTTTTTCGGCCGCGCTTGCTTGCGCTCAAGTGAGACCAGGCGCGACAGGCTGGTCTTCAAATAGTAAACAACCGGGAATTACCGATAGGCCCTTAGGCGAGTAATACCGACCCAGCGCGTCTCAAGGCCAGAATGATCAGCTGGGCTCGGTGGGCAAACACAACACATAAAATATTGCCCTTTGCGGTATTCGTGCTTTCCGTCTCAAGGCCGTTGCGCCGTTCCACTGGCAGAAGAAGCGACCAGTGGCTCAATCAGAAAGAGAATTAATCGACGACGCAGCCATGCGAAAGTTAATCAGGGAAGAAACAGTCGGAAATACATTATCATTCGATCGTCGCTAAACTGCCCCTTTCAAATGTCCCCTTATTATTATTTTTACACAGCTTCGTCGGATTTTTATGGCGGTTACGAGTGAGCCGAGAGGAAACAGGCTGTTACATAAATTGCGAACAGGTGCAGAGCTACAAAGTACGTAAATATATGACTCAGCTTGCCTCTTTCTTTTTAACCAATTTTTTTGCACGTTTATTTTCGCGCACTGGTCGATGTACACGTAGCATAACACTCCTTCATTTATTTATTTAATTTTTCAAATATTGTGCACTGTCGAATGTCCAAGGAAGTCACGAGAATATGAAATTTAATGAATCGTTTTCCCACGACGAACACGACGGGGATCGGCAAGGCAAAGGCTCCGTTCGCGATGCTCGCCTCCAGAACCAGCGACGTGTTGTGCCGTTCGGATCAAGGTCCTTGAACGCTATCAGGGACATTCATCCGAACGTCAGGCGCGCGGTCGACAACTCAGTTATTCAAGACTGCGGCGCGGGCACAGGCTGAAAACTCGCGCAGCAGGAGCCCGACTGCAACGGCGTCCGACGCTACGAGAGCGTTGACACCGGTCGCGATCGAACTTTGGCACGAGACCGAGGAAGGCAACAACGCAAACGGGACGCGCAGCGAAGAAGCCTCGGGGGGGTCATCGGTACAAACAGCGAACGCGCAGAATCCCCCACCAAGAACGGTGCCCCGAGCAACTCAACTACCTGTTGCCCAGCGAGAAACCGGCGTTGCTGGGTTGCCATGGTTACGCATGCGAGCTGTCCGCTCCGAGGGGGACAACAAGACGTCGACGTGTGCGTGCACACAGCTTTCATGAGCAGGACACAGGTGTTGCGCATACGGGACCACACTTGGAGCATCGCCCGAGAGTCAGAAATACTCACGGCGTTCACCGAAAACGCCGCGTCGCAAGTCACTCGTGTGTTGTCAGCGGGCGCGTTCGAAGGAAACAAACAAACCGCGAACGAGAGAATCACGAAGCACCACGCTCACTCACCCGAACTTTTCTAAAGGCGGCATCATCCTTCCGGTTATCCTTGGTCCTGCGCTCGTCGTCCGAGGACGAGTATCCCACGTCGGCTGCGCTCATCCTCGCTGCACGCGGCGGTCGGTGTCGTCCAGAATCCTTCACATATCGGCACAAAGCAAAATGTCGCCCTCCGCAACGAGTCTCACAGAGCAGCACGCCGAAAGGACTCCCAACTGTTGTTGCCGGCGGCTGTCCGCGTCCGCTGCCCTCGAACCCTCCTCGAGCGCGGCCGGCTGCGTTTAAAAACAAAAGCCCAAAGGGAAACGTTAAGTTTGGTTGCGCCATCCCGTGAGTAAGAACGTAAACCGACAACGCCACGTGATGGCGGGCGGTCGTTTTGAAATCTCCGGCTCCGTCGCTCGGTTCGGCGGTTCCGCGCGTCGAGAGGGAGCGTGGCAGCGTGCGTTTTCCTCAACGCTTTTCGGGGCGTCAAGACGGGCAAGTCGAGTCCGCTTTTCAAACAAAAAATTCAACGGGCAGGACGTTAAAATGTTGCTTCTAGTTCGGAGGGACAGGTTTGCCGAGAGAAGGCAGGCTGCCTCGAGGTTGTTGACTGTAGGGCTCTTCCCTCCGCGCGGGGTGGGAGAGGGGGACTGATGCCTCACCTTTAATTTCTCCAGTCGATTGGGTCCTGGCGTGGACCTTGTTTCACTGGGCAGGGCATTGATGGGCCGCGCTGGAACGCGTCGTAAAACGGAGGGCTGCGCCTCAGCTCCCTCCGTCAGGATATGAAGCGGAAATATTTCTGAAGAGCTCTCTGAAAACTAGGAACGTTGAGCGCGTTGACGAAACGGTCGTAGACGAAAGGAAAAGACACGCGAAAAGACAAACCAGACGACGCAGCTTGCAAAGTGCGCAGAGCATTTGTCGCTTCCAGGCCAAACACGGCATCTTGGACTCGTCATTCGCTAGCAAAGGTCGGCATTTTTTTTTTATTTGAGCCTTCACGTTCACAGCATTTTGATCACAGACAAGCCTCGTGGATTGATATATATATATATATATATATATATATATATATATATATATATATATATATATATATATATATATATATATAAGGGTGCTGGCTAGGTACGGTCCTAGGGCGGACGACCTATGCGACGGCACGGCAACGTCGAAAGGGACGCCGCTTTTGTCGCTGACTCCAGGGGACAGGGTAGTGGTCCACGACTCGAAATCTTTGGGCCAGTAAAGTTAATCCTGCCGATCGCCGCACCCCAGATCGGTACGGCTTAGACGCCGAGGGGTACACCGAGGAGGTCAGTCGGAGCGCCTAGCGCGGATAGCGTGTATGAAAAGAATAAAACTCTAGGAATTAATCGGCAAGCTCGCGACACCGTGTTATGGTGATGAAGCTCCTTCATCTTCTTTGTACAAGGTGAAAATAAACTGATTTGATTTGATTTGAAATGGGAGTGAAAGACAAGTAGAAAGTGATGGGGAAACGACGGAAGGTCTTGTTTCCAAATCAAGGAACATATATGGGCGTCCGAAACACTGTCAACTTTAACGGTGTTGATTTTATGAGCAAGGTGGCTTTAAGTTTCCACCGTGCTTGTCACACATACCATTAAGCTTGTCGGTAACATTACCATGGCAGGGTCGTCCCCGTTCACAAGGATAGTACTAAAACATCCCCTCTCACAGGCACGTAGCGGGGGGGGGGGGGGGGGGAGGCCATGCCCCCCCCCCCCCCGAAATCTTCTATTTTGCTAGGTCCTCCTCTCCCTCATACAGCATTTTGTCATGGGCGCCCCCCCCCCCCCCCCCCCCTGAAACAAAATCCTGGCTACGTGCCTGCCCTCCCAACTACAGGCCAATTTCCCTAACATGGCATTCTAATCTAGAGCATATCATCTCCAAACATATACACATTTTTCTCGATTATAACAACTTTCTCTGCAGCTTTCAGCATGGTTTTCACAACTCCCTGTCCTGCGAGACCCAACTTACCTGTCTTGCTAACGACCTATTTCAGAATATGGACTGCGGTTATCCAGCTTATGCAGTTTTTCTCGATTTCGCCAAAGCCTTTGACGAGGTCCCACATAACATATTATTTCATAAATTATATTATTTTGTTCCTTTCGCATCGTTCTCAGTCTGTCTGCCTTAACAACACATCTTCCGCTTCTATCCCTGTCACATCTGGTGTCCCTCAAGGAACCGTTCTTGGGCCCCTGCTTTTCCTTATATACATAAATGATCTCTCACTTCACATCTCTTCCTCCATCTCGCGGATGATTGTGTCGTGTACAGAAAAATAACAACTCCTGATGACTTTTTAACATTGCAGCCTGACATCAATAAAATAGCCGACTGGTGTGCTGCGTGGCAGATGACTCTTAACATCAATAAATGTAAATGCACGTGTTTCTCCCGTTTTCCATCTTCTCCCCAGCCGAATTTCACCCTTCACGATATAGCCCTTGTGTATACTAACGAGTATAAGTACCTAGGGGTCCACGTTTCTTCTGACCTCACCTGGCGTGCTCATTAATACTATCCATCAGCAAACCACAGTTTCGGATATTTATGCCGCAACTTTAGCTCCGCCTCCCCTGTTCTTAAACGTCTTCTGTATGTCACCGTTGTCCGCCCAAAATTAGAATATGCAGCTTCCATTTGGAGTCCTCGCCAATCCTCTTTAGAAAACCTAATTGAGTCGGTCCAGAACCCAGTCTCTTCTTCACCCGCCCACTTACGTTTCGGCAAGGTCTGATTATTCCTGCAAAATAGTTGGGCACAAATGCAGCTCAACGGTAAACCTTTATTCTGCCCTTTCGGACGCCATTGTGTATTGGAACGACCTCCCGGAGCATGTCGTCACCATCAGCGATGGCACCTTGTTTCGGAGTGTTTTATCGAATCGCCTTACTACTCCCACTCCCCTCTGTACTGCCTCTGGCCCTGAGGGTGCTCGAAATATATAAATAAATAATCCCAGTCATGCCGCCACGCGTAGGAGCCATGAAGCCGCAGTCAGACGGCACTTACATTGTATACAAAAGACACGATATTCACTGCAGACACAAGTATGTGCGGACACTCCTCAAACAACTTCGAAGCATGCTTGTTTTATACGGGTGTATGCTCCCAACGTGTTGGCAGACGATTTTTGTATAACCAATTTGACAGGGCCGCCACACAAGGAAGAAACACGCCTGTGGCAGTGACTGTCTTTTGTATGATGTAGTAGCAGTGGCCCGACTGCGGGCTACGAGTACGCCACTAAAACATCTGGTTATCAATGCCACAGGAATCCCAAAAAGAGCCCCCCCCCCCCCTTCCTCCTTGCACCCCCCTCCGGACCCCCATGGGCACATCTGACCGGCACTATTCAAAGAAAGAAAAATACTTGTGGATTTCTCGAGCTGGTTGGTAACAACATGCATCACGCTCGCTACTACGGAAAACAAAATCAAAACAGAACAAGTGAAATACGATGGCGACGTGATGGCATTAGTGATGTGACTGCTTCGCCATTTGCGCCAAACTGCGCCAAAATGCTTACCCGCCGTCTTCATGGCACATTTCATAAAAAAAAAAAAAAAGTGAGGAACAGTGCACCAACATTGATCTAAAGGGTGATTGGGGTTTATCCAGGGTGATCAAACTGGGAGTGTTGCAAATTTCTTGGAGGGGCTCCGGGGGCCCGTGTCATAGGCTTCTGTACTCTCTGTAGGAAATTCGAGGGATTATAAATTACTTCAGAAACTAATAGCTCAGGCTTAGCGCCACTGGCGGATTTTGCAGTACTTACAGTGCAAAGTTTCAAAACGTTCGATTATCACCTCGAATCAAGTACTATTCGATTTGATATTAGTATCGGTCACTGAGACTACGCGAATGTTTGGCAATCTTCCTCGCTGGTTCGGGCGGATTAGTTCGTTGGGTGTGCTTCTCACCGCGTGCACGAGTGGTCTGCACAGAACCGACATCTGCAGCGTTCTCCTTGCGATTTTGTGTATCTCGCTTCACCGCAGCGTAGCCGCGTGCTAAAGGGCAACGCACATCTCCAAAGCGGGATAACGCACGCTTATATATATATACAACCATACCACCAAAATATTACATTTCTAGATGTTTTTTTCTTGTAGTTGACTATTATATCTAAAATAATTAAACAAATAAAAATTTACAAAAATTGGGGTTTTGAGAAAATCGATTTTAAACTTTATATATTTGTTATTTCTCGTAAAGTTTTCGTGAAGGTGGCGGATCGATTAGTCAACAGATCATAATGGTATTATTATATCTATAATGGGCTTGCTTTGGGTTTTCTATAGTACTAAAGAAAGAACATTTACCTTAAGTACAAACAAAGTAAGGACCAGTCATATTCGACCAAAAATCGACCTGAACGACGAGTTTGACATCTTTTTTAGAAAATAAATAAATAAAATTCCTACAAATATTTGAATACATCAAGGTATCTTTATAGTACCTGTTAAATGAGGGGAAAAATTTAGATGGTGGAGAAAAAGGAGTAGCTGCAGCAGAGGGGTGTCGAACACGCGACCTGCGACGGCAGGCAAAAATACTAGTTTCTTTCACTGCGGCTTCTACGCTTCGTAACTCGAGAACAAAAAATCTGGGCAACGTGCGGTTATCGCTCGCCTTTATTTAGGAAATGCCCCCAAAACATTTTTTTTCGTCAAAAAAAAAAAAATTAGACCCTTTTAGCCTGCCCGATTTAATATGAAACCACCCATATATACCGAGGCAGCACACAATATTGGGACGATATTCGCCTCGGGTCGGGAAAGTCGTGCGAGCATTGCGGATTTTTCCGTTGTACCGGGAGAATTGTGCTGGTACCATTTTGATTCTGCCGATGTCGACAGAATATCTGTTATATTGCGGCGACGCAACCATGATATATATGGTACACGAACCTTGTTTTTCCCTGAATATCGTTTCTGAATCGGCAATAACTGCGCAGTATTAGGCATTCTCGGTCGATTCGAAAATGATATTGAAAGAAAGCCGGTACCATTTTCACCCGGCCGATGTCCATAGAATATCTGCTATATTGCACGTACCCGTCTTTGATTAATCCCTCGAAATAGGGCGCTCGGGCCCAACGCAAGATCCGGCTACTCCGCGACAACTTTTCTTGGCAATGCAGTGGAAGGTACAGGCCTGCGTTCCCTCTCCCATTTTGAGTGTGCGCGGGCTCTCCTCCTCTCCCGGAAATGGGGAGAGGAGGAGAGCCCGCGCACAGCTTTACTTCGCTAAAAATGAGAGAGGGAACGCGTGTCTGTACCTTCCACTGCATTGGCAAGAAAAGTTGTCGCGGAGGTGCGCACGCGCGGGTGTGCGGGTGTGTGTGCGTGTTTCAAGAAGCGAGAGGCAACGGGCGGTGACTCATGGAGAAAGCGCCCCCCCCCCTCCCCTTTTTGGACGTGACAATCTGCTGGCCTCCTCCCCCTCACCACGAGCAAGAGGAGGACCACGTTGCGCAAGCAAACCGAAACAGAAACGGGCGAGAGACATTCCAGCAGAGCCTCCGACTGGAAAGATCTCAAGTTCTCCCTACCTTTTCTGCGGGGGAAATGGACGACCCCGGAGGGGAACAAAAAGGAAGGAAGAACGGGGCCAGGGGCTGGGCGTACGGGACGGTGCGGAGACCAGGAGGCAGATTTTTCCTTGGACGGGACGGCCTGGAGGCAGCGAGACATCGACGGACAGAGGGGATATTGAGAAAAGGATGATTTCCAACGCCGTGGGAACTCGACGCGGCTTCTCCGAGACGACCAGATCTGCGAGTGCTTACCGGGTAGTTTTTTTTTTTTTTTTTTTTTTTTTTCGCTTGATACTACGCTATTTACGTGGATTCGCGGAACAAGTCCTGCTACGGTTTGAGTGACATGTGTGGCAACTTGGCAACTAGTTAACGATGACACTGGTCATTATCGATAGACCCCTCTCTCAACAAAGAGACTTCTTGAAGTTCGTGTCCAAATGTTTTCGTGGCGGATAGAGCGGGACGTAGGGATACGATAGACAGGTGAGAAACAACTTATTTACGGTTTCCTTGGTCATGTAGGACGCGAGCAAAGTGCTTCAGTCGATTTTTTTCTTTTAATCTCGTGATAGAATGGAATCTTGCTCTTCGTCGTTATCCGCGTGCTGTTGCGTCGACATTTGTAAATATGCATGGTAATATTCTAGTTTTTATTGGAAGGTGAATAACAAGTTTGTGACTATTGAAAGTGCGTTGTTGGTACTTAAGTGTATATTTATACTATTGTTACTTTATTGCCTTTACTACGTTTATACTAGAATCTTAACTGTATGAAGGTTACAGTATTATTGTATACAAAATAAGTTATATTTTGTTCTAAGGCAGCTCCAGCCCACAGCGAGAAGTAAATTAGTTGACTAAATAGTAAGTTTAGTACCCCTGCCACACGGAAAAGTTAATATATTTTCATTAAATGATATGGGATTTAATCAGTTCGCGGTCTTGAGTGATTATACGAGCGTCGAAAGCTGATTTGTCGACCCCATAATGTCATCCGATCGAACTTACATTAATTTTGCCATGTGGCCGGGATATAATGCAAGAATTCAGTGACTGCACGCGATAACAGTCGCTTAGATGATCGTAAGAGACACTTGTCTACCCGTGTCCACGTTGACTACGTCTACCTGATTTTTAACTGTGATCTGTTTTGCTGTGTCCAATCACTGCGTGTCTCGCCATTTTTCCGAAGTATTTCTGTATAAAACATGCATTCCTACAGCAATAATTGCGACTCAATGTTTTCGACTTCAAACAATCACATTTTTCTATAGACGTCTTATACGCATACCTCGTGCCATTTCGTGCCAATTATTTAGCGATGTAATGTTTTGCCCGTGTAATAAATTGTTTTCTAGACCCGCTGCTATATGAAGCATTCATTTTAGCTGATAAAACACGCGTATGTGACTGAAAGCGCGTTACGACGGTCGATCCACACGCGTTGCCTTCGCTTCGACGCGCGCCCCCGATGGCCTTCCTTTGCGACGTCACGAGAACAGCGCTACGGTCTTATTTCTAGGAGGTGTTGGCTAGTGGGCTGTTGGGCTGGTGTTTGTATGTGCCGTGCATGTGTATGCGCTGAATGTATATGTTCAGCTGATGCTTATGGTATGCGTAATGTATCTACATGTGTGTATAATAAAGGTGCCAAAAAAACCCGAAGCGCAATGGTGGCGTGAGCAAATAAAAATATTTTTTTTTTGTAACACATAAACCGTGGCGCCCCCTTACGGCGAACCGGAGTGACGTCACGGCGAGGACAGAATTTTTCCCCGACTCGCCCCGCTCGCCCTGTGTGTGGAGGCTGTGACGACTTTAGCGGTCGGCGCGCTCGTTTCTATTTCATTTTTTTTGTGCGTGTTTTTCGTAGGAGGTGTAAGTTTTCATATGTGGCTTTAGTGAGGTATGGCCTGTAGCTGCAGGCAAAACTTCAACCAACATTTCAGGCATGGTTGACAAGGCAGGCAACGCATGAATCGCGGCTGGTATATGAAAATAAAGAAATATGGCCACAATTGCAGGAGAATATCACTATAGATTTACATCTCACACACTAAATGCTGCTGATTGTCTGAATGAGTTGGCAAATTATGTATACTATTTCATTTTTTTTTTGTATATTTGTTTTTAAACAAAATCGCCGAAGCAGAAAAGCTGCATGCTGCTCGAGCAACTTAAACATGTGAGACAGTTTAAGTACAGGGCCAAAGTAAAGAAAGAAGGAACATTTATTTATATACATTGCTCGCATTTGACCTTTGCTGGATTCGGGTAGTATTTCAATGGACTCCACTGGTGGTATCTGTGGGCTTGCTTATATCATCCCTTAAGTAATGTACAACAAACGTAAGCGAAGGTGTCTAGCCCGGTATTACTCCCTTAGGCTCTAAAATTGAGATTTAAGCTGAATCAAATTGTCCTGAAGCTAAGATACCAGAAGCTTTTCTCACGCAAACTGTCACCCTTCACAGATTCCACATTTTCTTCTACTAGTGCAGCATCTACCACTGGACAGCCGTTCAAATGCTTGATGTCCCTCCTAGCTGTTTTCCTCTGTTCTCAGAGAGTCCAGCTGTAGGGAGTTTGGAGGCTGAGGAAGCTTTTGGGGACCTGCAGCAGTGTCTCTTTTATAATTGGAAATGACAATTCAAACTAAACGGTGTATTTTCCGAATACCCAAGGCTGGAATAAAGAAAGAATGCCGGAAAAAGTATAAACCTTCCAATTTACACTACTATTGCTGTGCATATCTTGGGCAGTTCAATACATCTCCTACAGGCAACTGGGGGCGATTCGGCAGTTTTTCCTGCTAACTAAGTTCCAGTAATTGTGCATCTTCTAAAAAAAAAAAAACATGCCTTCATACCTGTATGAACTGTATCATTAATTCACGAAGAAGCTACATTTATGTAAACCAATCCTGTTCCACGAGCACTTCAAAGGCCTTCAGGCCCAGGACCTTCAAAGCATCTGCGAAACCAGCGCATGCAGAGTATCACGCGCAGAGTCGACGTAGCACGGGCACAGTCGGGGTCGCGAGCTAATTTGCCGACCGCCCAAAGGCCCTCGATATAAATGCCATTTCAAATGCCTGCAAAGCGGGATGTAATATTCTCCTAAATCATGAACATGCAAGAAACAGAATTCCAGCGTCTGAAACAATTACGCCGCCGCTTCACAGACCCCAGGGTTGGGCAGCTAGAAATACTCAAAAATGTATTTGGAAATACAAATACTGGGATAGCAGCTAAAATACTAATACTAAAATATATCTGTAAAAATGTATCGCGATACGTATCGGAAATACATTTTAAATAGAGGCAAAAAGTCTTTGGCAATACAAATACAGGAATACATTTTAGGGAGGGCAGAAATACAAATACAGAAATACAGATACTAAAATACATTTTTCACATTTGTTTGAGATGCCAACTGAGATGAAGGCTGAGGTTTGAAGTGCAAGTTTTTGATCCCGAAATTCTTTCCCCGTAGACTTGGCACTTTGCCTTGAAGGTAGTGGTTTCGGACGCCCCCCCCCCCCCCCCACCCCCCCACCCCCCCCCCCAAAAAAAAAAAAAGTTCCATCAAGGACTGAACGCGGTCCCTTCCTTGACATCCTGTCTGTCTGACGAGGAATGCGAAAAGCCGTCGACCTCTAAATAAATTCTATGTCACCCTAAATCCCATCAAAACGTCACCACGATCTGTCCAATAAGGGCGCCCCTGTCAACATTGATGACATGACGTCACGGCGGAATGAACTGGTACTCTTTATCTGTAGGTGCGGCCTTGAACATGAAACTTTACCACGCTGCTGCTTGAAAGGACAATACGTACTTTTGTTGTAGGTAACCTCCTTGAAGATGGTGCAGGCAGTGTCATTTGAAATTTTCGAGAATAGTGGACTACCTGAAGCATCCTGGAACACATGTCTTATCTTCTGTTAAGGTTAAAAAACGATTCAGTTGGATCCCTCTTGTGAAGGTCCTTCCTGCCGATCCTCCGCCACCGACGCACGGATTGCAGTCCTCAAGTTTCGCCTATAGCATCATCCAAACAGAGACCTTGTGGATTGCGACCTTATTATTGCCGGCACAGTTGCGAGCAGCGCGCTCGAGGGTCGCCACAGCGAGGCCACGTCGGGCCTCCTTCCTGGCTTTCGGATCACCAGAGCAGCGGGTAACGTTCACGTCGGCTGATGACGTACCCCTGAGCCGTGCAATATTACGGGCGCAGCTGCAGACGCATTCGAATATGTGTTGAGCTTCACTGCGTGAGTCATCCTTCTATTTCAAGTCAACCACCACCAGGCTCGTGCTGCAACGGACTGTGGCTCAGCTTTGGCGGCTGGGTGTAGTGTGTACGCTGAGGCTAGAGAGATGTTTATAACCGGACATTGGATGCCGGCAAACAATAACTCAAAAAATCCTCACCTAAGGACCTGCGGCAGAAGATGCTCTGACTCCACTCCTGGCACGCCACCCAGTGGCGTAACTAGGGGGGGGGGGGGGGGGGGGGGGGGCAGGGGGGTACAAGTGCCCCGGGTGCCACTTGGGAGGGGGCGCCGAGCCGAGTCCACCCAACATGTGCCCTATGGAAAAAAACGGCAGCGGGGCTACGCGAGGGGCGCGAAATTTCATTTGCCATGGGCTATGAGGGGCGCGAAATTTCATTTGCCATGGGCGCCGTCATATCTAGTTACGCCACTGACGCCACCTGGTTCGAGTCCCCAACTACGCAACACTTCTCAGAAGAGAGAAGAGGACGCATAGAAAAATAGTTTGAAGAATCGGAAGGAACCTTGGTCAGCATAGTAACAATTCCCCAGCATCTCCTTGACCCTGGTCCCCTGAGAAGTAAAAAGAAAATGCGTTCGGACTTGTTTTTTTTTTTTTTTTTTTTTTTTTTCGGGGCGGGGGGTGGGGCGGGGGGGGGGGGGGGGGGGGGGGAGTATTTCTCAAGAAATGTAACGAAATACATTTCATCCTGATTGTATCGCGATACAAAGAATTACTCCAAATGTATTTCGATACAGGAATACAGATACTGGTGAAAAAATGCATCGCGATACAGAAATACAGATACGAAATGTATTTCTAAAATACTATCGCGATACATTTGTATCGCGATACTGCCCAACCCTGAGACCCCTCGCAAGATTGCCTTGTGTCGTGTGAACGGACGGGGAGGTTCATCGGAGGAATTGCCTCCCTCCGCCGATAGGAACGCAGGCCTGTACCTTCCACTGCATTGCCAAGAAAAGTTGTCGCGGAGATAGCCGCTCCCGTGTACACGGGAGCGGCAATCTCCGCGAATATGAATATACAAGTATTTAAATAATACTTGAATACACAAGTATTTATGAAAGGTTCAAAATCTTAATATAACAACCCCCCCCCCCCCTTTCCCCAAAACTGCCGTGCGCAAAAAAAGAAAAAAAAGTGCCTGTTCTTGGGAACAGCAGTGTTTCGTGGATTGCTGTTCGTCTGCTAAACATCGGCTATATATATTTAATATTTTTATTTGTACAAAAAAAAAAAAAAAGACGCATATAATATGTAGAGCACTGCGGTCGTGGAATCTATCGCTAGATACCGACTGCACTGGAGACATCGACCTGCCATAGCGATTAAAGGACCTTGGAGAGAACGACTCAAAACATAAACACACAAATCTTAAATATATCAAACATATATATAGGTTGAACGTTGCATAAATCTTCAGAGTTGCAATTTACTACACATAGTAAAAGTGGCGCAAACTGTCTAAAATTAAACGGGGGCCATTTTGAATGGGGTCATTTTGTCGGGAACCACTTCCCTACGGAATATCAGGAGCCACGCATTCGTCCACAGCCAAATGACTATGCATTTACCACCGTAATTGATAAGCGCTGGAAAGGTGTTTTCGCTTTTGTTCGCGACAGTTTCTGTGCGACGGTGATTTTGTGAGGCGACGTAGAAACATGATTGCACCTTGTGCTTATGCTGGCTCTAGAGTTAGTAAATGAAGGATGCATACTAAAATGACGTCTTCAAAGCAATATATATTTAACAGTTCAATAGCAGTTGCACTGGTTTTGGCAGTCACTCATTGAGCGCGCCCATTTCTGAACGCGGGCCCCCGCTGTATAGAGCCCATATTGCAGAGTTTTCAACTGCTCGACCGGAGTCACGTGGAGGTGGAGTCAAAAGCAAACCGCAAGCGTCTCCGTCTCTCTGCCCGCTTTCCTCCTTGGCCTGCGACAATGCAACGCAGGCGCACATGCGACCAATCGGCGCAGGAGTAGGCCGCCTTTAAATTGCAAACGCTACCCTCTCTGAAATCTAGGCTCTCTAGCGGACGTAAAAGCGCCTGTAGAGCGTCCAACTGCTCGATTGGAGTCACGTGGTTTATGAGCCGTGTTTGCAATGCGAGCTGCGAGGAGGCAGCAAAAGCGTTGGTCGTCCCTCTGCTTACGTCTCCGCCTTTCCACCTGCCTGCTTTCCTCCTTGCCACGCGACAACGCAGCGCATGCGCACTTGCGACCAAACGCGGCTTGCGATGGACCCTCTCTTCAATCTAGGCTCTCCAGAGGACTTCGACGACGGTTTCGCTGTCTATTGGTGGCTTTTTGAAGTACTGTCGCTCTTCCATTTTTCCATGGAGTTTGTAGATTGTGCCTCTGATATATATCCAAGGAGTGTTCTTCGAAAGCTCCTTCGACATATTGATATATTGTACGAATGCTTGCATAAAAAAATAATACAGTTAATTGTGACATCGCGCATCCCCGCTTGTTCGCTGCAGCGCGAGTGCGACCAGAGAGTGCGACCACCGGACGGCCATTTTGCACGCCGTTTTTTTTTTTTTTTTTTTTCGGTCTGCTAGCGGTACAGAGGCCGGCGGCAGTGTGCTGAAGACGCGTATTCTGATAGTTCGTCGTCATTCGCCGAAGACGTTCTTTAAGATCCTGTGTGAGCCGTGATACTTGCCGTTGTGAACACATGGAAAGTTTTACGAAAGTGCAGTGCCGCAGGAAAAAGGCATAACTCGTCGAAAGCAAGTTTCTTCGGTCTCGCGGCGTGTTTAGAGAGCGGGCTCGTTGGTCTAGGGGTATGATTCTCGCTTAGGGTGCGAGAGGTCCCGGGTTCAAATCCCGGACGAGCCCGGCTTTTTTTTTTTTTTTCTTCCTTTTTTCGTTTTTTTTTTACTTAATTAAAAAATAGAAGGCATGAGCCGCATGATGCCTAATGTTGCACGAAACAACGTCCAGGATGTCGTTAACAAAAAAAAAAAAAAAAGAAAGTTTTTTTTTCTTTGTTTTTGTTTATTTATTTGCAATTTTAGGCATTTAGGCAGATTTAGGCTTTCTTCTATTGCACGATGAGGACAGAGGGCCCAAGGCAGTGGGCGCGTGTTCAACCCATGCGTCGAAGTGATGGCACGAGCTCCCGCTAGCAAAGCGAAGCTCTCTCTAGCGTACAGTCTACTAAAAGGATAGGGAAGTGTCGGAGAGACCATCGAAAACAGAAAAACTAAAACAAACGTGATCGTCACGATAACATTTTGCACGACTCAACACGTAGCTCAACGTGGATATTTTCAATTGCACTCTATCTACGGACAAGGGCGGATGCATCATGCAGGTATTTTGAGGTGGGGGGTGTTGGTCAGCGTATCATATGCTTACACCCCCCCCCCCCCCCGTTTCCATGCCCTAAATATTTACACATGCAGAATTCAAGAGGGGGGTTAAGACATCCAGACCCCCCCCAACTGTCTACGGATTATCCAGCACAATATTTCAGTAAATTACGCAAATAATTTTTGAAACGTAACAGGAACACATTCCTTCTGAACCACTGGAACTTGCAAAGGGAACTCATTCCAGGATTGAGAAGGAATGAGGAATGAGCTTTCGTTCCTCGCTGGAGCGAAAGCTTGTTCCTCTGATGACGCCAACATCATCTGCGATCAGTGGCGAACCAATTTGTTTTTGAGTGCAGGACGTCAAACCAGACACCACCTCCCAGGGCCGGGGGACGGTGCCCTTGGTATCCCTTGGGCGCCGCCGGCCAGTGAGTTCCCTGCCCGGTGGTGGCTGTTTCAGGGGGGGCAAAACACATGCCTTGCCCCCCCACTCTGAGAACTGGGGGGGCATACGCCCCCATTGCCCCCCCGGTTGGTACGACCATGTATTGTTTCAGACATTAAGCATCTTTGCCTTTTGTACCCATCCCTATCAAACTAATTTAAATGCAAAATTGAGAGAAGCTACATGAAATCAGATAAACGAGGACAGTGTGAAAAAGTCATCACAGAAATTAAATTCATACAGAAGGAAACTGCTTCCGAGAGTCTTCAGCTGTCAACATAGAACCCAGGGTCTGTTTCGACGAACAATATCTGCCCCTTTTATGTGGCCCATACAGCAGTTTGCTAAATCAAGGGATTTTCCCTTTTGTTGATGTTTGATTGGAAAGTTAGACGTCTCATAAAATCATAGCAAAGAAATGACCATTTATATGTTTGTTTTATATTTGGGCATCTAATGAAGTGTTTACCTTTTTACTTGGTTTGATCCTTTTCCATTTCCCCATAGATTACTGTACACCCAGGTTTGCAACTTAAAAGAGAAACTCAACTTTGTCAAGATGCCATTCTATGCGGCATCTTGTGTCTACTCAGCATTTACCGCTTCCACGAACATAAGCCTAAAGTTCGGGTCCCTATCATTTCGTCGAAACTCGTTTCGTGGAATTACGTTTCGTGGAAAACTTTTCATGGACACGTTTCGTCGACATTCGTTACGCGAATTGCACGCTGTATGGACATTTCGTCACGCATGTATCACTGGGGTGCGCGTTAACCCACCCCACCGCCTGCTTTTACGCCGCTTCGCTGCAACAGTCTGCGGCGGCTCATTAAAAAATGCTAACCCACCTGACTGACCCGTACACTCCGCTTCGCGGCGACAGTCTCATGCAGCTTATTACAGAAAAAAGATAATTTTAGCTGTCGATGAAACATTGCGTGGCGATAAAACAATCTGCTGATAAAACGTCCTTTGATGAACTAATTGCCACCACTAAAGGGTCGGGGAACACTGCATTTTGCCAGCAAGTTCAGGAAAATTTATTAAAAGTAAAAAAAAAGACTGGCACAGGGATAAGTTATGTTCTAAAAAAGCAGAAAACAGAAGATCATGATCACAGTCACTGGTCACACCTGAGAAGCACAAGCTGAACATTTTCTTGGAGGATACTAGCCACCAATTCATACAGCGGGTCCGACATAATGCAGCACCAAGCGTGCAGTCAGGAAAAGAAAGATAGGTAAGATCGTTGCAACTAGGGATGTCGCAAACTTGCTGAGAATTTCCAACTTCAATGAGGTTCGAGTTCGAAAGTTTAGAAGATGTTGAGGTTTCTGAAAATCTGGATTCAAGGATTTTGAATTTATTTACAGATCTACCTCGAAAAATTCGAAGATTTGGAATTTCTTTGAAAATCAAGTTAGAAAAATTAAAATATTTAGAATTTATACGAAAATCAAGTCTGAAAACTTTAGTCTTCAAATTTCATGGACGGAGATCGAATTCCGCAGTTTCAAATAAAGATTTTGCGGATTCATTCAGAAAAACAGTAACATGTGCGACTTATTTCACTAAAAAAGTAGCAGATTAATTTTATGTCATGAAGGCTTCTTCCTTCAGTCTGTCATACTCACAGTACTACTCATTACTGTAAACGACTTAATTTTCGCGGGCTCAAATTTTCGCGAATCGGGTCAAAGCTGAAAATTTGAAATTATTTGCGGGTTCTAATTATCGCGAATCGGGTGTAGCTTCCGTAGCGTTCACATATTGCCCCAATTGTTCGTGGGATGTATTTTTCGCGAATTGTACGCGATTCGCGAAAATTAGGTCCTCGCGAAAATTTAGTCGTTTACAGTATTTACCACGACTCACGAAATGAGCGTTGAAATGGGTGAACAGCCCAGCAAAAAGCATTGAGGCAGTCTGTTTAAATGTCCTTCCCACATCCATAAGCTAGCAACAATCCGATCGAACACCATCTATATGCGATGCTGGCATGAAGCAAAATATACAGGCACCAAGGCTTCCCGATAGTTTCTTTTTTTTTTTTTTTTCCGGGTGTTTACTTCTTGTGGGATAAACCACGTGATGGAAAAAACACTGGATACAAGGACACAGGTACAGCACTCAAGACAGTTCAAGGTTGAGGAGCTCGCAACCAGGCTAAACTCTTGGGCCCCCCGCGGTCCTTCGAAAATAAGGCTGATTGGGTCACGACTGGTCGTGGCCTAATTAAACTCTCCACATTCCCAGTTTCTCACACTTTTATTCCACGAGTGAAGATGTTAGCCACTAGTAAATACAGCTGGCTACTTTATTAATTAAATGATAATGGAGAAAGCGCTAATACAGCATTCATTGTCGCACATCAAAGTTGCCATTTGTGCGCACCTTTCCCTGACCAGCTGCTTACACAAGGAAATCGGGGGTACTTATGTTCAGAAACAACTAAGATTATGAACGACACTCCAAATAAGCGCTGCGGTCAAATTTTAATCCTGCAGATTAGGGATTCGTTGGCCCGCACGTTGCCTTGGGACAGCTTACGGAGTTTTTACAGAAGATGCTCCGTGTGCAAAAGCCGGAGGAAAATATCTCGCTTCGGAGCGCCGAAGCCACCCCAAAGCGAGTCGTCGGTGGCACCACCTAAGATCGGCTAACTGAAGCTTCAGCGCAATTTTCACCCCTCTCCACAGTTTACCCTTTGGGGGTAAAGTTGTTCAAACTTTCTCGAACGTTTGTTCGGAAGTTTGAAGTTTGTCAAATGTTTTAACTTCACAGATTCGGAAGTTCGAAAATTGTTGAATTTCTTAATGTGGTTAAGTTTGGAAGTTCAAAAACTGTTGAATCTCTTATTGCAACAAATTCAAATGTTCGAAAATAGTCTAATTTCTTCGCATAAAAAGTTTAAAAATTGTTGAATAACGTAAAATGTTTGAAACGCTTCGATCCCCTCAGCGCAATCTTCGAACCTCAGGTTCGAAAAAAAGTTTGCAGCATCTCTAGTTGCAACAATGCTCAACACTTGCCATATCAAGCGTTTGGGTGCCTCACACGTCACGAGTACATTTATAAATCATCTTCGACAAAAAACTGCAAATTCATGTGGTGCTGAAAGCCGCCAAAAGCCTTACCATGCAAGTATTCAGCGGGGTATGCCGCCCTCTCCCGGGTTCCAACCTACGTTTGGACTGCGTCGTTACACAAGCCACCGGTCAAAGCTGCTCATAATTTGCTGGCAAGTGTTCCAGCTATTCCAAAACAAACTTTGGCACACGCAAAGAGACGCGCATATTGTGCCACGGTCTTTTGAAGTCTTGGAGCCCCCATCCACCCTAGTACCATTCTACTGCGAGA
Organism: Ixodes persulcatus; assembly: GCA_013358835.2. NCBI lineage: Eukaryota > Metazoa > Arthropoda > Arachnida > Ixodida > Ixodidae > Ixodes > Ixodes persulcatus. The sequence continues at coordinate 72,705 of JABSTQ010009252.1, read as the reverse complement.
GGTGTCTACACTTGCTTTTAATGTGGAGCCTGGAAGGTGTTTCCGACTGCTGTGTTTGTGTCCTCATTTATGGTCCCTCGATTGCCGCCCGACAATGCTACACCTGCGTCGTCCTGTTGCTTTCCTGGCGATGGCACAGCAGCGAAGGTGAACGCAGCAGATGGCTGTACTGCTGTGGGTCGCTCTCCAGCTTGACAGTCCACCGACACCTCAGCAACCCCGAGTTGAGAGGCCACAACAAATCTCGTGGTTGCTCGTATTATTTGCCGGAGCTCATATCACTAACAGCCATGATCGTGATATCCAACCGCACGACATGCCGAATCCTGCGACTTAATGTTTTTGTCACTTTGGGAACACTTTCGATCCATGGACGGAACGCACAATGGCAACCGTAGCTTCTCGCCCGGTGCCACGTGCGTGCAAGCACGTGCAGCGTGCTCGTGAAGGTAGCTTTAGCAGGCCCGCAATGGCACGTGCTTGCTCCTCTGAGCAGATCTATGGCGGCGACCAGATGCCCCGCTTGCAACTGTGCACAGGACACTAAATACACCAGTTGGAGACACGTGCCAGGCATCATAGCTTCACTATAAAAGCTGGTCATGAAAAAAAAAAAAAAAATCCACCCGCACGATTTTTACGCTAGCCCTTGGGTCGGCTCATTTTGTCCCTAGAAAAGTTCTCTTGTAGCACAATCCCGCACGACCCAGAAGTTTCGAGAGGCGCCAACGAGCCGCAAACGCATGTGAGACTTTCCTCGTCCGCAGTGTCTACACCATCACCGGATGCTCTGTCGTCCCGTCCTTGATAGCCCAATCCGACTGCTTATCTGCCGTGTCGTCGTAGTGCCCTTCGAGTGCCCTAAAGAACAGGGGCGCACCACCGGGATCCGCGTCCACACCCGTCTGGTCGATCGGCTGGTAGGCCTGCGCCAGTGCCGCATCCAAGTCCCCCGTGGCAGAAATGATCTCAATGTGGGCCGTGGGCACGTCGGGCTGGGCCTCGGGGGGACACTCGTCCTGCGCCACCAGCCGCGCCCTGGCGAGCCGCTGCTGACGAAGGATCGCCGGGCGGCCGCCGTTGAAGCGCCGCCGCCTTGACCGAAGTGCCGACTGCCGCTTAGGCTTCCTACCGGGGCACGCGTGCTCCTCCAACGCCTTGCGCCCCACGAAGCCCTGCTGGCAGGTAGAGCAGAAAAACGACCGCACGTCCGTGTGTAAGCGCTCGTGCTCGCGCAGGCGCTGCTTCTGCGTGAAGCTGCGCCCGCACGTGTGGCACTCGTAGGGTCGCACCCCACTGTGGGTCAGCAGGTGGGCCTTGAGCTTGTCGGCCCGGCTGAACTCCTTCTGACAGCCTAGGTGGCTCCCATACGGGCACTTGTAGCGCTTCACCGTCTCGTGCACCAGGTAGTGGCGCTTGAGCTTGTCCTGCCGGTTGAAGGTGGCCCCACACTGCGAGCAGAGGAAGGGCTTCTCTTTTGAGTGCACCACCGCATGCACCTTGAGGTAGTGGTCCGTCTTGAAGCCCTTGTGGCACACCGAGCACACGTGCGGGGCCGACGACCGGTGGATCAGCAGGTGGCGCCGCAGGTAACGTTCGCATGGGAACACCTTCTGGCACACGGGACACGGGTAGTTGTGGCTGCAGGTGGCCTGGTGATGTGCAAGGGCTTCGGGTGTTGCGTACCGGTTCAGGCAGTGGCTGCACTGGTGAATCCTGCCAAAACATCTGGGTCAGGGAAGCTGCCCTCTTCTTTTCACTCGTATGGAAACAATTAGCTACAGTCATAATTTTATTTCTGGGGGCTCGAGGCCATAGCCAAGTTGAATGCCGACTGTAGCAGAGTGCCCCCGTGAAAAAGTATATTTTTTCCAAAGGTTCTTTGAGAGCTCTCGACACCATTATACCATAAATGGAGGCCATTTGTTTCGGCGCGAAAGGCAGAAAAACAAATATGATAAAACAAAAAAAAAAACATGGACCTATCTAACGTGGCTGCTATAAGCTCATCAACGTAGTATGTTTAAACTGAAATGCATATAAAAATTATCCACAAATAAATTCTACACTGTAGGTAGGACTCAACATTATCATGCAAAATATCCAACTTTCTTCTTTTTTTTCTTTCCCTGAAAATATCTTAAACTCCAGAAAAATGAGCCCCATTCGGGGGTAACTGAGATACCCTAGTCCAGAATAGAAGCTTAGAAACAGTACACACAAAAGCAGCAACCTCCAAAGCATCACTTGTCGAGAGAGCGTCAGAGCTGGTTAACCCCACCTGGCATGGGGCTTCCTGCCCGAGGAGCCATTGGAGCCGATGGTGACGCTGATGCTGCTGTTGTCGCTTGTCACACAGAGCGTGTGGGTTAGCTGGTGGATGTTGAGGTCGTAGAGGGAAGGCAGCGTTTTGGGGCAGTGCGGGCAGCGGTACATCATGTTGTTCTCATGGCTCTTGGCATGTCCCAGGAATGACTCCAGATCCGTGAACATCTCCCCGCACTTGCCCACTATGCACTTGAACACCTGCACGTATACGCAGCCTTCTATAGTGGCAACTTTACGAAGGACAAGCTCAAATAAATGCCCTGTTCACCTCATTTTGCCATAAACAGCCTGACAGTTTGTACCTTGGAATGTGGCTGAGAAGCCTGAGAAGTCAAGAATGAAATACCTTGTAAATCCCATTAGAAAGGCTGCTTCCGAAAGGTTTACCAATTTTAGCACCAGATACTTGCACCAAAATAAGACCCGATGCTACAAAAATTGGAGTAGCCGAGTCTACATACGCCAATGTACTGTGTGGCACTTGCTCAACCCTATGAAGAGCTCCAATGTCACAATTGCTGGTCACAGCGTTAGCGAGCTAACATGAGTACCCCATGAACTCTGCAATATTTGTCCACATATGGGGTAGGCAGTGCTAGAGCACTGCACGGGCCGGAATTTCTAGGCCCGACCCGGCCGGGTAGATTGAAAGGATAGTGGGTAGACCTCAGTGCTAGATGCCTTGAGATCTACCCACTATTTTTTTTTTTTAATCAGCCAATGAGAGCTTGAAATTCTGACATTATCGCAACCACTGAGCAAGAAGCAGATGAACTTGCGCTCCACATATGTTTTATAACAAAGCCCAACATGTTTTTTTAATGATTAGAATGAAAAAGTTTACGCGCAGCAAACAGCATTAATTAACCAAAATTTTAAGAACCTAGATAATTTCCTGGTGGTTTGCCTTTTTCACTTTTGCCACACTCTGTTTACTAGCGCTACTATACTGGAGAGGGAAAAGCAAACTATATTACGGCATACAATGCAATAGCAAATTAAGCAATCTAAAGCAAAGGAGCATCGTTACACTCTGCAATTACATACTTGTGAAGGCCGGTCTAAAGCCCAAACCCGCTACGTAAGCTTTCCAACTTCCGACATGTGTTTGATCAAAATAAAAGCGTACATGAAATACAGCGTGACTCACATTGGAGTGACATCTGCGCACCACGGACGGTATCCGTGTCGTTAGTTCAATAGGGTACTCCACAAGATCCTAACATTCATGCTGAGTACCTCCCAAGCTCAGTTTCTTTTTTTTCTTTTTTTTTTGGGGGGGGAAGCTAGTCAGGAGCATTTAGCAGGGAAACAAACGTGACTCCACAGGTTGCAAAAAAAAAAAGAAGATGCGGCAAAGGAGTTGACAGTTGTATTTTTTTTATGCGCTACCACATATGCGCCTCGCAAACTATGACTTTGAGCTGGCAGGCTTCAGCCACTGGTGTCTATTTTCTCCGCCATGTTGTCCAGACAAATCTCTCAGAGGGGAGCCGAGAAAGCAGTACCAGGGCGTGTAGTCCAAAGTTGTCATTTTCCACCAGAGCCTTTTCCGATTTCCCCAAACCAACTGTGTCATAGCGTGCGTCGGGCGCCGGCTTTGGGACAAAAGGATCTCCCCCATTTCGGAAACCAGCTTTGTGAACGGATGTCGAATGACCTCAGCTACAACAGACGTCACGCTTTTTAAAGGGAAGCCGAAGCGGTTCTGTATTTTAATAAAAACCTTTAAATCCTCTTCATTTGGCCTTCAGGATCATGAATATCGAGTTTATTTTTCAATTTGGTGCACGGAGGCTGCAGAAAATCATTTTTCAAAGTACCGCCGAAGCCCCTCCTTCCCGGAGTGTTAAGTCATAAAAGGAGTTTTCAGAATCTCCGCTCTTGCGCATCTTCAGCGCCTGTCAAAGCTATGCACGCACACTCTTGCTATTTTCAAAAAGGTCAAAAAAAAAAAAAAAAAGACGTCACGACTGGCATCAGTGAGGGGGAATATACCCGCCAAGCTTGCAAATACACGCGCTGCCCAAACGAGCGACACATGCTTGGCGGCCAAAAGATTCTTTTATGATGTAACGACTGGTCGGATGTTTTGCGTGTTTTCTCGCATTTAGTTACATCTTCAGAGGAAATGAACGTGGTATTCAAATTCACGAGATAAAAATACGCTAAAATTTACCTAAAACTCTTTTTTTTTTTTTGTCAAGAACCTCTTTAGTTTTCCTTTAAGCCCTCTGGTTAAGCCACAGAAAAGAATGAGTGCAGGCATACAGCGCAAAGACTGCCGGCTTTCGAAGATCCCGTGACATGTTTGCAATGTTGTTTTTTATATACAGTATACTGTAAAATACCGCAGAAGCGCCCACTTGGTTCAAGCGCCCACTATTGACATTTCCCAAACTTGGGAATTCTGCAAATTCTATGTTAAGCACACGATTTGACCGGACAAGCGCCCATATCTAGATTAACCCAGTTTCCAGTGGAAGTGGGGTGGGCACTTCCCCGAGTATTTTACGGTACATATGTATGTTTATCCTCTTGTGGGCTTTCAGAGTCCAAGACAACTTTCTCCTTCTGTTTTTTTTTTTTTTTTTTTTAACGACATTCTAGTGAGATTGCTTCACAGTCGAACAATAAAGGCATTAACATTTTATTCCTAACATTTTAGAAAGTCCGCCACACCATTACCTTAGCCTGGGGTCCGAGAACAAAACTTGGTACCAGCACAAGCCCGGCCCGAACCCGAGAACAATGTGTGCTAACCCAGCCCGGCCGGCGCGCCGGGCAGCCCGGGCCCATGCGGACCTCTAGGCAATGGTGCGTGTGGAGAGAGCCTCTCAATTTTCCTAAATCGACTGTAGTATTTCTCCTATATACCAGGAATCCTGCAGTAAGGTTATACAATGTTGAATGGCTCCAGTCCTCTCACCTTCTCCTGCTTATGGTGCTTGAGGTGGCTCTTGAGCTCAAAGTAGGACTTGCCCACAAATGTGCAGAAGGGGCAGCTGTAGCTATTGTCCAGAAGCAGCACATCACCACCGCCAGCCTGCGGCTAAACAGACAAAGCCGGTGCAAGTTGCTCACAATCAGCGAAATTCACCCGCAAAGACAACACAAGAAGGTCACATGGTTTTCCTCGGTGACAGCAGCAACAGCGAGCCCCAATCCATGTAAGGAAATAGAAATGCATGCCTACCGACATCCCATTAAAACAGAAGGATTGTTACGGGAGTAAGCAACAGGAGTTGCTGATGAGGTCTTGTTCCATATTAACACTTGGCAAACAAAACTGGCATTCGACTTTGAAAAATGAACATTGTTCTTGGTATCAAAGGTGCAAATGCTGCGGAAATCTTCCCTCACCTTTTCTGTTCCTGGTCCATCTTCTTTGGGGTTAGGCTCATCAACCGAGGATTGAGAGCCGTCCGACAAGATGGGTGCAGGCAGCGTGTGTGCAAGGCCATCGGGCCACACCTGGTTGAAAGTGACCCTCTGAACTTACACCGGCAAAACCACACCTGGTTGAAAGTGACCCTCTGAACTTACACCAGCAAGACATCGGGACACTTGACAGATAGCGTCCAGATACGAAAAGCCATTCAAAGCTCTTTCAATTCCCTTCGCCTAAAACCACTCTTCTCTATTTGAAGCACACTTTTCATGTCACTGTTTCAATGTTTGCATCTTTTAATGTCATATTATTTGACTTCCCTTCATGTGACAATGGCATTCTACGAACTCCCACTGAAACACAAAACATGAAACATCCCCCAAAACAAATAAAAAGTATACTGAAGTTAGCTAAATGAATATTCAGCTGTCTCTCAAGGGGCACTTCAGGCTGCAGATGTAAAAAAAGAGGCAGACGTTACAGTAGACACTAATTATTGAAGCGGTCGGCAACAAGTGACCGTAATATGCAATGGCTACTCTATATCAAATGCAGGTAATGTAGGCGAATAGCTTTCCTATCCGCTACTTAGAAGCAGGATCAAGAACGCAAAAGGATGAGGTACCTTGTGCGTTTGCATGTGTTTCTTGACATTTGATTTCTGTGCGAAGCCGCGTCCACAGATGACGCACTGGAATGGTTTCTCGCCCGTGTGTGAGCGAATGTGTTGCTGAAGGTCGAAGTTCTTGCTGAATGCCTTGCAGCAGAAGGGACACTTCTGGCTCTTCAGGAGCTGGACACGAAACCAGAGCAGCACAAAGAAGCGTTACGAGCTAAAGTGCCCACAGCAGAAACGAGCAATTTAAAAAAAAATGAAGCTCCACGTCCCATAAAGTATTCAAACCTGCGTCCGCGCTTCAGGAGGGGGATTCATAGGTTTGTACTAATTAACCCTAAACCAACCAGGTCACTACTCAAGGCACATTGACTGATGCACACCATTCTGCCTTAAGCTCATTTTGCCCCAGAAGCTGGCAGGACTACAGCTGAATGTCTGCAGCAGACAATTACAAACACGTCCCCAATGTTTACAGCCTCGCAACGCTGAATGGAGAGATGTACACTGGACAGCACATTTAACACCCGCAAAACATTGGTGGTCTCAAACAAAATACTGACGGGCATCAGATTTTACCGCACAAGTTGCTGGCCCGAATGAGCACTTTCCATCCCACTAGTGGTACGTCTGACAGCAGCACTGCAACTCTAACAGAACTAAAGGAAAGAGCGGCAATAACTCGTTCGCGCAAACTGCATTACAATCTAGAAAACACAGAGAGCAGAAATGGAGAAATTCGGCTCTCATTTCCCCGAGGGAATGATCATTGATGATGATTGGGGTTTAATGGCGCAAAAGCGACTATGGCCATATTGCGCCAAGAAAGATATTTTAAAGAGCCGGGTAGTTAGTTTTAAACTTAGTTATCTAGCTATATCAGGTGCAAAACGCCAATGGCACGTAGGAAACTTAGAATGCGAGAGAATGGTACTAGAGGTCTATCACCAAGCAGAAAATAAGGATGAAATGGAAGGTGGTTTCTGAAAAGTTCAGGAAAATATCTACGACGGAAAATATCTACGACGCTGATGATCCAAAAATCTACAATTCCACAGGATGTGAAGGACAGTTAACCTTTTCCCACACTTTTCACAGAGCTTGACATCTTCACCGCAGAGCAAGTGCAGGTGTGTCAATCGGGAGTGACCAATTCTCAAGCGGCACAAAAGGACTTCCGAACGGCGGTCTTTATGGGAGGAACTCTCCCATACTTCTAAGTTGGGCTTAACGACATGAAGTTTGTTATCTATCTGTGTGTCCCACTCCAGTTGCCATAACTTAATAATTGACTTGTTTAAGACTGGCTTGAGGTCTTGGTGTGGCAGGCCAAAAGATGTTTCCGTATAGTTTTTTGCAGAAAGAGCAAGGTGGTCTGCATTCTCATTCCCACGAATGCCCACATGACTGGGCACCCAGCAGAAGTTTATAAGTTGTCCAAGATGGAAAGCTTTGTTAATCTGAACACGAACCTGTTGCACAAGAGCATTCTTGCTGTCTGCTAAAGATGAGATAGCTAAGAGAGCACTTTGGGAATCAACAAACAGAACTGCTTTGTTAATGTTATTTTCTAGAATATATTCAACAGCCATAAGGATACCATACAATTCAGCAGTAAAAATGGTTGCTAGAGGGTTGAGTTGGCTAACTTTACTGAAAGTGAGAGAGTAAACTGCACAACCTACGGAGGTAGATGTTTTCGAGCCATCAGTGTAGAAGTGGAGATAGTCACTATATTTCTGCTCTAGCTCTGCGAACTCCCGCAAGAGAACAAGAGGAGGAACAGCCTTTTTGTGGTACTTTGAAAGTGACCAATCACAAGAGATTGGCACCAAGTCCCAAGGAGCAACCCTATAGGCCTGTCTCAACAAAGGGAGCTTATCAAAAGAAAGGTGCAACGACCTTGCCATGCTCTCAGCCCGAAGGCTCAGGGGCCGAACAATACTGGGCTTATTCTCAAAAAGGCGTAATGATGCAGAGGTCTGCAGAGCGGAGAATGAAGGGTGGTGCAGATCACTATAAACTTTGTAGGCATAACAGAGACTAAGATATTGTCTGCATCGCTCAAGGGACATCTGATGCGTTTCAGCATACAGACTCAGCACGGGCGACGTGCGAAAAGCACCTGTGGCTAGACGCAGCCCCAGGTGATGGATTGGGTCTAACATGGTCAAAGCAGATGGCCGTGCTGACGCATACACCACTGCACCGTAATCCAACCGGGACCGCACTAGGGAGTTATAAATTCGCAGCAGGCATTGTCTGTCAGACCCCCAAGTTGTGTGTGACAGCACCTTAAGAATATTGGAAGATCGTAGGCATTTTTGTTTTAGTTCTTTCAAGTGGGGTATGAATGTGAGCTTTTTGTCAAATGTCACGCCTAGAAACTTATGGGCCTCCTTTACAGTGATGGCAAGGTTATTAAGATACAAGGTAGGATCCGGTGACAACCCTCGACGCAGCGAAAAAAGAACACATACGGTTTTGTCGGGGGAGAAACGAAACCCATTTTCGGCTGCCCACTTGCTCATCCTGTTGATTGTCAGTTGCAGTTGACGTTCGCAACTATGCAGATTGCAAGAAGAAACTGAAATTTGCACATCATCCACATACAAAGAATAAGAAACTGTCGGTGGTATCACCTTAGCCAGGCTATTGATTTTAACTGCAAAAAGTGTGACACTAAGCACCCCTCCCTGAGGGACACCACTTTCTTGAGAAAAAACATCCGATAAGGTGGAGCCCAGACGGACTTGGAAAGTACGTCCCGATAAGAAGTTTTGTATACATCGCAACATGCGACCCCGAACACCGTAAGCATACAGGTCCCGCAGGATCCCATAGCGCCACGTCGTATCGTACGCCTTTTGCAGATCAAAGAACACAGAGAGACAAACCTGGCGGTGTACGAATGCCTCGCGAATAGAGGTTTCAAGGCGGACTAAGTGGTCCAGGGTGGAACGTCCAGCTCGAAAACCGCACTGATTAATGTCAAGCAAATTCTCAGTCTCCAAGAAATGAACGAGACGTCGGTTAATCATTCTTTCGTAGGTTTTTCCCACGCAGGTTGTGAGCGCAATGGGCCGGTAGCTAGTTGGTTGAGAAGAATCTTTGCCAGGCTTCAGAAGAGCGATTACATGAGCTCTTTTCCAAATCTCGGGAAATGCAGAGCAGTGCCACAATGAGTTATAAAAGGTCAGCAAACTGCCTAGAGAATCAGGTGACAGGTGCCTAAGCATCTCATAATGAATATTGTCTGGTCCAGGAGCAGACTGTTTTTTTACACTGAGAGCCACTTCGAGCTCAGAGAGTGTAAAAGGCCTGTTGTACGGAGCGTCACGAGCGCCAGACAGAATGATTGGCTGTTTCTCTGCTGTTGAACTGAACTTTTTAAAGGCTTCACTGCAGTTGCGTAAACTAGAAACTTCTTGGAAATGTTCGCCAAGAACATTCGCTTGATCTTTCAGAGACGTTGAAGGTGATGCAGGGAAGAGGGGAATTCTGAAGGATAAGTAGTCACCCCTAACCCTTCTGAGCCGATCCCACGCTTCTTTTGCAGGTACAAAACTACTCAAGGACGTCAAATACTTTCTCCAGGAGCTTCCTTTCGCCTGGCGTCTTGTCCAGCGAGCTTTAGCTCTTTTTTTCTTAAACTCAAGTAAGTTCCTAGAAGTTGGATATCTGCGAAAGATGCACCAAGCTTTGTTCTGGGACTTTCGTGTTGTTTTACATTCATCATTCCACCATGGCTTACATCTCTTTGGAAGACGACCGGATGTTTGAGGCATACTCCGTGTGGCAGCGCTTATTATAACCTCTGTGACATGCAGTGTTGCTTCATCTGGGTTCATGTTTGAGATTATAGAAGAGTCAATCAGTGCCTCCAATTGAAAAATAGACCAATCCGCCTTGTCTAGCTTCCACCGGGGCATTCGCGTTAAAAGAGTCGGAAGAGAGACAGTACTCTCTAAAACAATAAGGAAGTGATCGCTCCCAAAAGGATTATTAAAAACCTTCCATGAAAAGCATGGAAGTAATGAAGGTGAAGTAATAGAAAGGTCAATAGATGTAAATGAGTTGTGAGCAGAACTAAAAAAAGTAGGTTCTCTCCCGTTAAAAATACACAAGTTAGATGATAGTAAAAACCGTTCAATTACTCGGCCTCGAGAATCGAGGCGAGTACTGCCCCACATGGGGTGATGGGCATTAAAATCTCCTAAAATTAAGAAGGGTTGAGGAAGTTGCCCTACAAGCCCTTGAAGTTCGTGAAGTTGCAATGGAATGTTTGGTGGCAAATAAATGGACACAATTGTTATGAGGCGGTCTAAAAGAAGGCGTACCGCTACAGCTTCGAGCGGTGTGCAAAGAGGAACTTGCGAGCAGGCAACCCCACTCTGCACGACCACTGCTACGCCACCAGAACTGGAGTTCAGACGATCTTTGCGGAACACTTGATGATGTCGCAAAATCTGTGTATGATGAGTTTGAAGATGAGTTTCTTGTAAAGAGAGGGCAATAGGCCGAAGCTCATCCATAAAATAATTAACATCATCGATGTTGGGTAAGAGACCTCGACAGTTCCATTGCATAAAATGCGGGTTTCTCATTTAGGTAAAAAGGTACAAGAATAAATTTATAAAAAGGGAGAGAGGAAAAGAAAATTAATGCTCCCGATTAAAGAAGTAAATTGATCTAATCTATTTGGGAGCAGTCACAGGTTTCTTCCCTTTAGATTTCCGGTTTTGGGTTTGCCACTCCATGTCTTCATGGTCAGACACAGGAGTAAGCTGATCAGTAGCCTCGTCCATCGCCTCTACCTCCTCAGACGAGACGTATCCTGGAGGTTTGGGTGCGTCCGCAACACGGGATGGAAAACCCCGTCCACGACCGCCCCCCACTGAAGAGGCAGGGGAGATACTGGGCGTGATGGTGCCCGAGTCCCTCTTTTCCTGCCCCTGAGGTCCTGAAGGGGCAGCCCGGTGCTGCCCTTTGGATGAGGAGGCCCTCTCCAGCGAGTTTTGGCGAGAGTGCCGCTCCTCACCAGAGGAAGTCCTCGTACCACGGACAGGCATTGCCTGCCCATTCTGACTCCGGGAGTCAGCTGGTGTGCTTCCCCCCGAAGCTGAATGCTTCTTAGGTGAGGAAGTCCTCTTCTGAGAGGAGGAGCGAGGGCCTCGCTCGCTCTCTTCAGAGGACGGCCTGCGAGGTGTGGGCAATGGAGTCACCTCCATTGCCTCGACGGCACCCAAGTCTTGGGAACAACTGGGTGCCTCGGCTGCCTTGGCAGCCGAAAGGGAATGCCCAGGGAGAGAGAGCTTCAACCTGGGCGTAGAGGACTGGAGTGGTTTCCCAGGGTTCCCAAGAGACACCTGGGTTGCCACTGATACCTTGGACGGTGCAGGTCCCCTGCTGGACACCGCCTCGGCAAAAGAGCCCCTCTGGAAAGCGGAAAGGCGACGCTTTGCATCTTGGTAGGTTATATTCTCTTTAACCTTAAGTGCAAGAATTTCTTTTTCTTTTTTGAACTGTTCACAAGACCTGGAGTAAGCAGGATGGTTGCCACTGCAATTGGCACATTTGTTATCAGCTTTGCAGCCATCAGCAGTATGGTCCCTGACACCACACCTGGCGCATGTCTCACGACCGCGGCAAGTGCGCGAACCGTGACCGTAACGCTGGCACCGAAAGCAGCGGAGCGGATTTGGAACATAAGGTCGCACCTTGCAGTTGATGTAGCCTGCCTTAATAGAGGGAGGCAGAGTGTGCCTCTCGAAGGTCAAAATGACATGTTTGGTGGGTCGTTCCTCACCATCTCGTCGAATTGTGATGCGCTTTGCAGCTACAACTCCTTGGGATTGCAGACCTTCTACGATTTCTTCCTCGGTACTGTCTATCAAATCGTCTTCCGAGATCACGCCGCGGATGGTATTCAGAGTTCGATGGGCTGACACTGTCACTTTGAAGTCTTGGATCATTTGGAGATTTTCCAAAGCGGTAGCTTGGTATTTCTCGTAAACCTCCACAAGAAGGTCGCCCGAGAAGAGCTTTTTGGCTTCATACTTCGCTCCTAGCGTGCCTTGAAGCACTTTGGCAACAAGGAACGGAGACAGCTTTGAAAGTGGTTTGGATACGTCGTCGGAGTGAAGAACAAAAAATCTTGTAAAATGGTCATTTACGATGTCCTTGGAAAGAAATGTTGTTAGAGCTTCGGTGCGGGTCCTTTTCAGGGCCCGATCGTTTGGTTTAGTTTTGGAACCCATATAGATGGGAAAGGAAATTCAGTGCCCGGGTGCACCGCCCACCACGGAGCCCAACAAGGGGGTAGGTAATGTGCCATAGCAAGATGGGCTTGGCTGACACAATTACTCTACCAGTGCTGCCCGGGCACTATACCCTAGTGTGGTTGCAGGGACAGGACCTGTTTCCACTCAAGGTTGGCCCTTGCCGCCTAAGAAGTTGAAAAAGGAAGGAAGAGAGTGTAGAAGAAAAGAGAAGGAGGTGGGAGGAAAAGTGAAAGAAGGAAGAAGAGGGTAGAAGAGGCGACTGACTGAATCATCCTGGTCGGGCCAAGCCAGGACACCCGTCTACGAGAAGCAGGGGCCGAAGCAGTGTATTGCCTCGCCCGGGGGGCCCCGAAGGGTCCAAACATACCCCGGGCTCAACTCAACCACCAGGGTCCCCCTTTCCCCGGACACGGGTACGCCACGCACAGCCAGACGTGGGTGGGCGAACCCACATGGCTCGGGGTTCGTAGTGACGCCACTCACCAAGCACCTACCAAGGCAGGTGCCCCCTGCGTGCGGGTATGGTGGCCCACGTAGCTGGGGTCCGTGGAGGCGCCACTCTCCAAACACCTGCTTTCACAGGTGCCCCCTGCGGGGAGGGAATGATCAGAGCCAATGCCTTTCCCTCCCAAACGTCATCGCTAGTGGACGCACGCAGCGCCGCCTAGCTGGCGTCTCGCAGCCTCTCCCAATGAGCGCAACGCCAAGACAAATGCGTTGAGCTTCAGTGTGCTTGCCGCTTTGGGCGGGGATCCACTAACGATGGCATCATGCACAGCAGGCCTCGTCTTCTGGGTACTATTGGCAGAGCCCCCCACTGACCCGCTTGTGAGAGGAAGGGCTCTCCGAGCCCGTCTGCTGGGCGCGCCTGCGTGACCGTGGGGTCGTGGCCGTCACGGAGGTGAGCTGCCCGTCAACGCTCTGTTCGGACAGCTGCTCCGTGTGGGCCACGATGAACTCGACCCCCTTCTCGTCCACCTGTACCCGGAGTTCGGGAGAGTCCAGCAGGCTGTTCACGGGCACCATCTGCATCACCGTACCGTCCTGCAACGGAGCCGACAGAAGCGTGCTGACTGGGCAAAAGCAACACTGTCGCAACATTTTGTAAACAGCAAAAACTCTTTAGAAGAACGCACAATGGACTCAATATATGAATGGACTCACCGTCCCGGCATAAAAGGCTTTGTTGTTACTTACAAAGCCAGGAAGAGAGCCATTGTCGTTGTGAGTACGGTACTAAAAATATTTGAATGTGAACATTTGACAGCCATCTGTCTGGTTGGGGGAACAGTAATTAAAGAGGGACATCCAACGAAGCCCCACTTCTCGGGGACCCAATGTTTCAAGGCCTCCTATGCCTCTTCTTCAGGGGCTGCTATGGCTATGGTTATCGAGGTGTAATAGATTTTGTCTTTTTCTTCTTCTACGGTTACATTCAAATAACATTAGTGATTGGGCTAGTGGGTTCATTCTTGAAAGTACAAGTAGAATACGGACAGAGTAAGTACAATACGGACAGAGTAAAGAAGATTGACGGACAACAAGCACCCATTGACATAGACGGATAAAGTGCAGAGGGACTTCTTGATGTTTTCTAGCCTGGTTTGAATGTGCCAGAATTCCTAGAAAAGACTCCGTCGGGGGATAGTCTCAACATCGATAATGCAGGTGTTCTTAAAGTAAAATTTAGGAACATCTGCATCTATAGTGTTCCTCGATGAAGAAGCCGAGGAGGCCTCGAAACGTTGGGTCTCTGCAAATTAGGGCTTGGTTGGACAACTGTTTTGAATTATAGTAGGGCTAAAAATAGCATTTCTAAAATAGCTTTAAGAAATGGATCACCACAAAAGCGTTACGGTAATCGGGTGACCGCAATTTTAGTTGACGATTAATTGCTTCGTGACAGCACAGTAGATGCGAGTGAATGTTCTGAATTTTCAAATATACTGATTAGAATATCAGTGTGCTGTAAAACCCCGAACGAATGCCAGCCCTACAAACATAAGTCATCCCGATTTCCCAGCTAAATATCCATGGCAGAAAACTGTTTAAATTTCACCCACCCCATCAAATTCATGCAATACCCGACAGGATACCCTTCAGTCACCACGCTACCGGTTAAAAGATAATGTGCTGGGGTCCCAAACGAGCTAGATTTGTGGGATACGCTGGCCATGCTTCATAAAATTGCGAGCAAGCACCCCAATAAAATATTAAGATAATCTTGAAAAACCAAGAGATGACTGCTCATTAGGTCTGAGAGCAAATACGCAGAAGAGGCACGTGATAGTGTGGACTTTACCGCTTTGCAACGGTGTGCTCGAAAAAGCGGCCAACGCAGAGAAACATCTCGGAAAGCAAGGTGGGCTCGAAAGTCTAGGGTAGGTACTTGATATATGTCCAGTGCTTATTTTTCAAATGTTTTAAAAGTAGCAGGTGGGTGCTCATTCTGACATGGGTGCATGTTCGGTATTTGATGAATAAGCACACTTTATTTTACTGCAACAATGGTTCCTGCACCATGTGAGTTCGTAGTGGGTGCCGGCGTGTTTATAATTAATTTTATTTTATTTCTTACTTATATTAATGAGCTACCCACCTGTGTATCATCATCCATTACTTTATTCGCCGACAACTGTGTAATCTACCGTGAAATTACTAATGAATCTGATAGAACACTTCTTCAAGGTGACCTATGCGTGGTATCCAACTGGTGTAGCGTCTGGCAAATGTCTCTTAATACTAACAAATGTAAAGCTATAAATGTCTCTCATGGTAATAAGTCCCCATTGTCAAACTCAATTTGTAACACTCCTCTGCAGTTTGTGTCTTCTTATAAATATCTTGGTGTAAATATTACTTCTAAAATGTCATGAAAAGCTCATACTGATCACTTTATCATACTAATTCTATGCTTGGATATCTGAAAAGAAACTTCTCTTCAGCACCTATGTCCTTAAAACAAGAGCTTTTATACAAAGCTCTAGTTCGCTCAGAGCTCGAGTATGTCGCAGCAATCTGGAATCCTGGTCAAACAACGCTCATGAATAACATCGAAGCCATGCAAAATCATGCAGTATGTTTCATTTTCTGCAACTACCATCGCACGGCTAGTGTCTCATCAATGAAAACAACTCTATCTCTGCCTCTTCTTTCACTACATAGAAAAATATCACGCCTATGCCTGTTTAACAAAATTTATCATTCTAACGCCTCACTGAAGGGCAGGCTATTTCTCAGCCCATCTTCTATTTCTCCGCACGTCGATCATCACTTTAAAGTCGGCATACCTCACTCACTGCAAAACCTCAGCATACATTGACCCCTTTATTCCTCGAAAGTCCTCCGATTGGAACCACCTTCCCCCATCTTTAGTAAACATACCATCCATTGATTTAGTTAGAGCTGCATTAGTTAATAATTTTTGCTAATACATATTAGGCTGAATTTTTCTTCTTTCTAGTAAAAGTGCATTGTTGGCCTTTGCTTTTTTTATTTTTATTGTTCTTGTTCTTGTCCACTCCCCTCTGTAATGCCCTCTGGGCCCTGAGGGTATTTAAATAAATAAATAAATAAATTTTTTTATAGCGTTGCGCCGTCTCATTCTGAACAATCGTCCCCTTTACAGTTTTCCCCGTTCATATCTTAGCCGTGGGTGGGCATTCATTCAGAATTTCATGGTATTCAATTCAACCTCTGAACCAACAGAAGCTAGGCAACTTTGAGATTGCTTCATATTATTCTAAATGTTTACAGTTTTTTAAATAAAGGATTGTTCTAGAAGAGTCCCGCATTCCAAGATGTATATTCTCGAGATACCTCCGAAATATATCCCACGAGAAGACACTTTGGAAGTGTGCCTTCAGACACACTTTCTATGAAGGCCCAGAGCAAACATGAACTGCTGGCAAACACGGATCTTAAGGTACCCTGGCCATGGGCATCAATATGCATAGGTACTAGTGACACAACTATCCCAAAGAGTCGGTGCAAAAGCGATCACAACAAACGTCGGTCAATCCAAGTGCCCCGACATTACTTTCGCATGTATGTTCACAAAAGACTGTCATAAATCACTTTTCCAAAATATTAAACAAAACTGCAAGGCAGTACTGTCAATCAATGGGTAGACAGTTAGACAGCGCTCCTGGCTTTGAGAGGTGCATTTCGAGCGCGAGCGCTCATTCTGCTGAAGAAGGTTTCAAAGCAGGTACCTCATGCTCTCACGCTTGTGGCGTTGGCTGCAGTCTCAGCTTGAAGAGTGAACGGAGTATAGATTTATTTCCCTTTTCATTATCTGGCGGTGGGAGCATTTAAGGGGATGGCAATCTGCCAGGTTTGTGGACTCTAGAGAAAGAACTCACATTGACCGCCATCTTCTTGGTCATGTCCGAGGTGGCTGTCTCGAGGGTGTAGAGGGAGAGGGTCGTCTCCACCTCCGAGTCTTCCCGGGCGGGCGACCCCTCCAGGGGTCTGTGCGAGAGGACCGACCTGGCCCCGAGCACCTCCTGCGTGCCACCAGGGTCGGCCGTCTGCAGCTCCAGCTGCGTCGACGCCTCCAGGGACCCCGACAGGGCCAGCAGGTCTGCCTCGCTCAGGATGACGCGGGCACTCTGCGGCAAGCCTTGGTGGAATGGGCTCAGCTGCTCCGGAGGAGACAAAACGCACCAGCTCGTTCAATCTCAATCGCCTATCTGCCGGGCAGCTTGTTCGGGAACCCTATCATTTCCGACTGGCCCCGTGGCCTCCTTCAATAGGTACGGTCGTGCGGCTATAAATAATCGAGGCAGGGCGCAGTCACCGTCCCGGTTAGCCGTTCCAAAATTTAAAACATTCCTTTTCATTTTGGGCTCTCTATGAACAATCGACTATGCCATGGGACTCGAAGACGTATTCTGTATTAGGGATGTCCGAGTAAGGCTTGGGATGGACCGTAGCTGGGAAAAACAGGCCACAAGTAAGACAAAGTACTTGGGTTTTAATGGCAGGCCCATATATGGACAATGCTTATCGGCACGTAAGAGGGAAACCCAGTTACTAGGGTTGCGCGAATATACGAACACTATAGTAGTTTCAAGTAATATGCTGTTTGATATTTATTTCAAAATGAACTGCAATATTCATATTTTTTAAAGTGACGATCGCAGTGGGTTAGCCCCATTGAGTGCGCTTCTTACCGAGCACCAGTGCACTGTGGAGCAGCAACGCCTGCAGAGCTCGCTTCCGTGGGTGCTGCTTCTCCGCAGTGCACCGTTGCTTGGTAAGAAGCACACTCTACGCGATCATCATTTTCGCGATCAACATTTCAGAAAGTACAAATATTGCAGCTGCATGCTTAAGAGAGCACACATTCAAAGCGGGATGGTGCACGCCCGCCTAATGTATATATATATGGGTGGTTTCATCTCAAATCGTGCAGGCAAAAAGGGTCGAATTTTTAATTTCGCTGAAAAAAATATATGTTATGGCGTCGTCTCTAAAAACGCAGTAGCCACAAACCGCAAGTCCGTCGGATTTTTTGTTCTCGACTTACGAATTTTAAAAGAGGCCGCGGCGGAAAGCAGTGTTTTTCACATCCGTCGTGGGTCGGATGTTTCGCTCGATCTCCCGTCGTGGATTTTCTGTCCACATTATATTAACTTTTTTCAAGCACTCTGTGGGCACAGGTAAAACGCTATAATACCATGAAATAATTTTAGGCGTTTTGCTTTTTTTCTGCAAAAATGTCAAAAACGTCCCTCGGTCAATAGTTGACCTTGGGGAGCTCAGGGGGGGCGGTCGCCCCCCCCGCCCCCCCCTAAATCCGCCCCTGGTTACATCAATATTTTTTATGTCTATGGAGAGCCCCAAACACGCTCTTTATAGATATTATAAAATTATTTAGTTGTATTAAATATCCTTAGCGGGACGTTTACGTTAATGTTATGCGAAAACCAAAAAGTACCAATTTTAAGATCAATTTTCTCAAAAACCCATTTTTTATTTTTTTTTATTTTTTGTTAAAATGTAGATATGATAGTTGTCTACTCGAAAAGCAAGTCGAGAAAGTGTATATTTTGTTTGTATGTTCTATATTTAAGCATCAATATCGTACAAAAACGTGTTTTTACGGCTTGAAAGGGACTTGCGAATTGCGCGTCTTCACAAACTTTGAAATATTTTTGCATTTTGTTTAAAGCTCCCACGTAAAAATGAAATACAGTAGTTCCACCCTGTTATATTTATTGATCATTTAAATTTTATTATAGGCGGCAAGCTACATTGGAGCAGTTCAAAAGAGAAAGCGACACTTCTTAACAGACCAGCAGGCGTCGTAAATTTTTAATGTATAGAAATCGGCAGACGTCGTATTGATTCGGGGCCTTCATTGGCCTATATTAACGTCCCGCCCTTTCGGAACCAGCAGATGACCACGACCTTTCGCGCTCGTTGTGTTAGATAGGACGGCCCGTGACAGTAAAGCGAGCAGCGCACCCTGTGTCACGAGGAGTGAAATGGTACGAATGTGTCGTTGCCGCGGCGAACAGTGACGGCCACCCAGGAGGAGTCAGTCAGTCAGAGTATTGCAGAAGGGAAAGCAAAGGAACTGTTGCCTGGGAGGATGAGAACACCACGGCCTTACAATATCGACGGTCAACAACAGTTCTGCCTGCCAAAACAACGCCGCGTGTGAGCTAAAACCGGCGGCGCGGGCACGCACACGAAGATGGGCCGGTTTCGTTAGGGATGTGGGAAAATTTTGAAACCAGCCATCCGTGCACGCGTGAAACGATACCGCATATTTGCCCAAGTTTCGAACGCCCTATCCTAGAAATGGCCGTGCTCTGCAAAGTGGTTGTCCTGTGCTTGTCCTCCGTGTTTTATTCTTTCAATTTTATGTACTCTATCTCCCTCCGCGGAAATCCGATAGCACCGAAGGGTTATCTCTTTTGTAAACAGCAAAGCCCGGAGACTAGCATCAAAAACGAGCGTGTTGGTAAATATACTTGTGTCTATTCTGCCCGGAGACTAGTTGGGTCGAAGACAGCCTCCTTGTCAACTATAACCGTTTGTGAAGAGTGGTCTTCTCCCGAGATGAAAAGTTAGCGCCGGCTGACGTGTTCTTTTGAAAAAGGGAAGGGGAAAGAGAAAGTTTGAGTAACTGCATGCAGTAACTACCTCGAAAGCTCCTCTCACGATATGAAGCTCGAGGCATGTTACGTCTCGGTTACCTTCTGGCGCACCGCTGCTTGAAACTATTCTTGATTTTGTTCCGCACAGCCCCGACGGATGTGCGGAACAGAGTGAAGAATAGATTCGAGCATCATCTGGAAGCCATCATCCTGCCAGGCTTCAGTGTCGTGGGACTGGACTCGGCGTCGGTCAGTTAAGACGTTTTTTTATTTTATTTCGTGAGTGTTTCTTCACTCCGCTGAACTTTGTTTCTGGGGTGCGGTTCTGCTGAACTTTTTTTTTATGTTTCGTTACTAACTGTTTGTTAGCATTGTTTACTTGTTTGGTTTATTTCTTCATGGCGTAGCGGCCTGACGGTGCTGTAGAGAGCGTGTTCGCACGCATTTGGTTGTGTCCCGTTTAGGGAATGCCCGGAGGAGTTGGTTTTTATTCTTGCCGCGTGCGGCTGAGTTTTTCTGTCTTAATTAATTTTTTTTTTCCTTTACGTGTCATTGACTTCTTTGTCTGACTCTCCACCAGGCGTGGACCTATCGCCTTGCCACCGCTCGAACCTAAATCTTTTATTTTTTTACCGCAATTTTCGTTAAGATCGGAGTTGGGTAATTTTATTCTTATTTATTTATTTTTATTCCCTATCCTTCTCCGTGACAATCGCTCCCTGTGTTTCGGATCGTTTTTGTGTCATCACTTTTGTGTATTACGGAAGTGAAAGGCCATTCCCTGGCGATCTGTGCGATGTGCGGTGAACAAACCCTAGCGTTTGGTTTCGGAAAGAATGGTATATAATAGATCAATGATGTGGTGATTTTTTATGTCTTAGTAATATGACAGCTAATAGCTAGTCATGGTAGTTTACAGTGAAAGTTTTATAAATCGAAAAAATACAACGTCTGTGCCTCTTCGATATTGAAGGTCTACTAGGCCTGCTGATTTGATTAGATATGTTTCTCGTGGTTTCCCGCTCTTTTCAAAACATAAATAACTATTCAATACCACGAAATGCGTTTATAAGTGATTACAAAACGCAGACGAAAATTCAAGAAAACTTTTTTACAATTCATAGAAGCGCACGTCTTTTTTTGTCTGACTTAGGTCTTGCAAAACGAAGACGTTTTTTTCCGATATTGAGGCTTAAATATAGAACATACAAACAAAATATACACTTTCTCTACTTGATTTTCGAGTAGACAACTATCATATCTACATTTTAACAAAAAATAAAAAAAATAAAAAATGGGTTTTTTGAGAAAATCTATCTTAAAATTGGTACTTTTTGGTTTTCGCATAACATTAACGTAAACGTTCTGCGAAGGATATTTAATATAGCTAAATGATTTTATAATATCTATAAAGAGCGTGTTTTGGGCTCTCCATGGACATAAAGAATATTGATGTAACTGAAGTAGATCGCCAGTATTTAATTGTCAAAGTTTGTCAACAATTGACCGAGGGGGCGTTTTTGACATTTTTACAGAAAAAAAGCAAAACGCCTAAAATTATTTCATGGTATTAGAGCGTTTTATCTGTGTCTACAGAGTGCTTGAAAAAAGTAAATATAATGTGGACTGAAAATCCACGACGGGAGATCGAGCGAAACATCCGACCCACGACGTATGTGAAAAACACTGCTTTCCGCCGCGGCCTCTTTTAAAATTCGTAAGTCGAGAACCAAATATCCGACGAACTTGCGGTTTGTGGCTACTGTGTTTTTAGAGACGACGCCATAACATATATTTTTTTCAGCGAAATTAAAAATTCGACCCTTTTTGCCTGCACGATTTGAGATGAAACCACCCATATATATATATATATGGGCGGTTTCATTTGGATTCAGGCAATTTCGGACATGCCCGATTATTCTGACCATTTTCGCGGAACCGCCACTCGCCCCATAGAGTTAATGTATAAAAGTGACTGAAATTCCGGACAACCTACAACTCGTCCTTCGATTTTCCGGACTGATTTGCGGCCGACAAACCGCCACCACTTGCACTTTACACTTTCGTTTGTAGCCACTCTCACCGTGAACCGAGGCTGCCGAGGCTGGCCGAGGCGCCGAGGGAAGTGGGAAAGTGCGCGGGAAACTCTCTCTCACCGTGAACCGAGGGAAAGTGCGCGGGCGCTGCCGAGGCAGCCGAGGCGCCGCCCGCGCACTTTCGTTTCGCACTTTCGTTTCATGCTGCGCGTCGAAGTCGGTCGCAGTCACGGTCGGGTCGTCGGGTCGTGTTTGTCAACGTCCGGGAGCGACGACGTTGTCCGCCGCCGTTGTAAGTGCGCGTGCCTTCTGCCGTTTCCCCCTAAGCGGTGTCAAATGGCGCCAACTGCGTCTTCAACTGTGTCAACGGCGCCGACGAAGACTCCAACGAAACGCGGGAGATACTCTACAATGACAATTGAAAAGAAAGCTGCCATCATCAAGGAAGTGGAATCTGGCCGCAGCCAACGCGGAAGTCGCAAGGGAATTCAACCGAAGACCCCGTCAGACCCCGTGCCGGATGCACAGTCTATCAGCACAGAGAACTTGATTGCCGATCTGCGCGATGGCTACGCGATGGCGGTCATGCAGTTCCCCCTGCCGTGACATTTGACAAGTTCACGGACATGGACAGTGCGCTCCTGCGCTCGACGTGTGTGCTGACTTGACGGACGAAGAGATCGCTCGCCAGGTCCTCGAGCCAGACAGCGAATCTGACTCCGAGGACGACGCGCCGGCCATCGTACGGCCGTCCAACGCGGAACTCACCCAAGCGCTTATGGTACTTGCGTCTGTATTCAGTGACAGAACGACTCTCGCTAAAATGCAAAACGATCTGATCGCCCGAAGGCGAAACACCGCCCAGCAAACCGTCGACCGGTTTCTCGAGCCACTTGGTATGTAAAGTGCCAATAAAGGCATTTTTTTGGCAGATTTCACTTTTTCGGACTGCGTGATTATTCGGACGTTTGCGCGATCCCCGTCGAGTCCGAAATATCGGTCGGCGACTGTATATATATATATATATATATATATATATGTATACAGGGTGTTTCAGAGAACTCAGGCCAAATCGCTCCTGCGAAAACTACTCATCGCAACAAAAAAAGGCTTGTGTCGTTTTGATCTGGCCAGGGGCCCATTCAGGAAAATTATTAAAGTCCGGGATAATTATGTTGTTAATTATTTTTGGGTAATTCACTTTTTTAATGTTGTGTTTAAGGGCATGGTTTCAATTAGAAAATTGCTCAGCATCGTCGAAAAACACTAAATCAACAAATTGCAGAACGATAGAAGGCACGCGAACCATTTTACGGGTTTCTGAAAAACCGACGGCGCAGCAGAGGCTGGTTGCACTATCTCTCCTAACGACATTCATGTTTTATATCAGTATTTATTCAACGTCCCTTAGATTATTATAATAAAGAATAAAATATACAGCTATAACCCATAAACCCACCATCAGCATTTGCTTTTTTTTTAGCATATTTAGAGGCTTAAAACTCAAACCTAGTGCATATACCTCTAACAGAATGTATTGTGGCTAAAAGAAAAGTGTAAAAAAACGAGACACAAAAAAATAAAAAAAAGATTTTTTTTTCTATTCTTTTTACAGCGTGCTGAAATTGAACAAAAAGTGAAAACCTTCACTGTTTCATCATTTATTTCTCAGTACTCGTACGTGATTAAGACACAAACTTTACATAATGTGGAAGGCAATGAAAGGTTCTACACATAGTATTATTTTAAAAACAAAACTAAACATAGTCGACTAAAAAAAATCCGCAGTTTAGGTCACAGTTGTTCGCGGAGGCATGTTTGGGGATTTTTTACAAAGATTGGATCGACGAATAATAAATAGTAGTTGGAATGTCGTTTTACCGACTTGCATATATATCACAATAAAAGATATCGAAACTCTCTTTTGAATATTTTGAGACTGAGAGTGGTTCAAAAACGCCACACACGAAAATCGTCAAATCCCACCATCGGCATTTGCTCTTTTTTAGCATATATAGAGGCTTAAACCTCAAAACCAAGGCAAATACTTCTAACGGAATGTATTCTGGCTAAAAGAAGGGTGTGAAGAAAACGCGACGTGAGAAAAAGAAAAAAAATTAAAATTTTTTTTTTTATACAGCGTGCTGAAGTTGAGCGAAAAGTGAAAACCCTCTCTGTTTCATAATTTATTTCTCAGTACTCGTACGCAATAAAAACACAAACTTTGCTTAATTTGGATTGCAATGAAAGGTTCTACACGTGGTATTATTTTAAAAGCGATACTAAACATAGTCGACTCAAAATAAAATCCGCAATTTAGGTCACAGTTGTTCGCGGAGGCATGTTTGGGGATTTTTACAAAAATTGGAGCGACGAATAATAAACAGCAGTTAGAATGTCGTCTTACCTACTTGCATATATATCACAATAAAAAAATATAGACGCTCTCTTTTGAATACTTTGAGATTGAGAGTGATTCAAAAACGCCACACACGACAATCGTCAAAACCTCGTAGTTCTTTTCCGCTTCTTTGAGATTTTTTTTCTCAGGAACTAATCATGCCAGGACATTAAAATTAGGGGTGTGCGAATATTGAAATTTTCGAATATGAATCGAATACGAATAAGACGAAAAACGGGCTTCGAATATTGAATTGAATATTGAATATGTGTCTAGTAATAACAAATTGCAAAACAAGAGGTAACAACAGGTTTTATTGCCTTTTTGAAATAAATCAATGCAGCTGCATTTTACTGGGCTGCAGCAGGCTAAAGAGACTTTTAGTAATGCACTCATTACAAATTATCGTGTAGGAAAATTAACTGCACAACATGTTCAAAAAGTAAGCGCTCCCTACGCGCAGTGACAACATTTCCGCTAGTAGGGCTAGTAGAAAGACCCTTTCACTCGGGAAACCTGCAAAATTTCACTAAAGTTCGAAAACGTTTGACTTACGGACAGTGTTGCCCGGCTGCTACACGAATATTTCGAATTTTGGGAAACAAATAATTTAGAGAGTACTTTATTTTATATTTCATAAAATGGTTACCAATGTTTACACCATATAAAAGCGAAAATACGCGCTTTTAACTCTTTCATTCGTTATTAATGTGAACCTGTGATGCCAATAAACCCATCAAAATATTGCACTTTGCCTCCTCCAGGTGGAGTCAACTAGTCTTCTTTTTATTTTCGCGCATGCGCATAGAAGTCGAACTTCAGTCGAACCTTTGTCGAACATCCGTTGAAGGTTCGAAGAAGTCGAACTTGGTCAAACTCGAACCTGGGCAGGTTCGAGTTTGACGGACGAGGCGAACTCCCTAGTTTTGACTGCGCGGGAGTGGCAGGAGTTGTTGTCAATGGCGATGCAATGTTCTGCTCGTCCAACTCGCCCATAGCTTTTTTTTTTTTTTTTTTTTTTTTTACTTTTTAAAGATTTATATTAGATAACATACTCGAGGTTTATTTTATATTTATATTTCACTATCGAGGTTTATTTTACAGTACCAATTTATAGAATCCGCAATTACAACACATATTGCTATAAAAGTGCCACACAACAAAGGGCTTGGCGAAAAAGGAACCAAAACTGATCCTCTCTTGCTGCCATCGGACAGATAGAAACGGAGCAGACCGATAACGCACTCATCATACGCCTTTCTCAGTGAATAAACATATTCATAGGGAAATGCGTGTGAGGCAGATTATTCGTTACTTGCTCGAATATTCGCAGTTTGTTAGAATATTCGCCGTTTTCTCCCGAATATTCGAGAACTTCCGAATATGCCATTTTCGAATCGAATACGTTTCGAATAAGGAAAATATTCGATTCGTATTCGAAATTTCGAATATTCGCACACCCCTAATTAAAATAAAAAGGATCGTTCTTCTTGGAACATGCTCCATAAAATATAAAAATTTAAAGCAAAATAAAAAATATGACTGCCACTCGTTGCCTGAATCCAAATGAAACCGCCCATATATATATTAAAAAAAAAAAAAAAAAACTGTGAATGTTGTTTTTTTAAATTAAAATGTGGCGATTATGCTATGTTAGGCTGAGGGGCTGGATCGAGGATCTGTTGTTGTCTCGTGGGTTGGAAAATATGAGGAAAAACCAAATAAGTAATACTAGACAAACATTTAAGAACCAAACTGAAACTATAGAGTAAACATTAAGGCGGCTGGACACATATAATTCATTTTAAAATTCAATATTTAGCTAATTATGACAGTTGGCATGTTCGCATAGGGCATAAGACTAATGAGAATGATAGAACTGGTGCTGACAATATGCAATAGATACGACATACCGCAAAATACCGGGGAAGCACCCACCCACTTTCACTGAAAACTGAGTTAATCTAGACATGGGTGCTTGTCTGGTCAAATCGGGCACTTAACGTATAATTTGCAGAATTCACAGAATGATAGAACTCGTGCTGACAACATGCAATGTATGCGACATACCGTAAAATACAGGGGAAGTGCCCACCCCTTTCACTGAAAACTGGGTTAATCTAGACATGGGCACTTGGACAAAGTGGGCGCTTCCGCGGTATTTTACAGTAGGTCACTAAGTACAGTGGCGGATTCAAAGGGGGAGGGGGGGTCCGGATGTCCTGACCCCCTTCTTGAATTCCGCATGTGTAACATTTTAGGGAGGGGAAAAGGGGGGGGAGGGTTCTTAAATATCTAATATGCTGGCTCCCTCCTCTGAAAATACCTGTATCCACCACTGACTAAGTGCAATATACATGTGAATGCAAAGGAATTTTAACATGCATACGGTAGTTATACAGATATGAAAGAAAAGGCTGAGAATGGTGATGTTGGTGATGCCAATGTTCAACGAATACTATGACGAGAGGGCACACTCTATGTTTCTTTAATTCTTTCTGCTATCTTCGTGTACGCGATTGGTGCGTGCTGTGGTGCCGTTTCTTTATGCGCTCTTATTGTTGCGCTGGTAGCAGGGGGCCTGCTGGAAGCGGGCCGGGCTTCACTGGAAGGACCGTGGCCAGCCACAGGCCAATTGGAAGACCTGGGCCGGATTTGGCTCGCGGGACGGGGTTTGAAGACCCCTGGTTTAAAGTTATATCAAATGTGTCGTCTACTGGCCATCATTATGTAGGCATTGGTCTTTCTGAGGCCACAGTCCGTCAATATAGTTAGATGAAAACTAACTTAGCTCAGTAATGGACAAGTGGAAGCTCGGGATCATGTTCCCTTGCGGTCAAGTCGGTTTCAGAGCCCGTTCTACCCCCGGACTTTATATGATACGTCTCCCTTAAGGGGGGACACTACCCAGAGAAAAAAAAAATTATGCAAAAAACATTGATTTTGAAAAATTACAAATTTACATCCATCTACATCAACAGAATATTCCCAGAAATTTTCACTACTTTACACTGCATAGTTAAATTTTTATAAATTATTTTCTGTCCTTTGAAGCTAAAGAAAAGGTAGGGGTTGGAGCACTTTGAACGCATTTTTCTCCGTTCCACTTTTTGGTATAAATTCCATTTTAGTCAACCTATCGTTTGATAATGGCAATACAGGGAATGCTCGTTCTTCACTTTTCCTGACTGAAATTTAATAGGGAATGCGCCTATGGAGTTTGTTTGTCACTTTACGGATGTCTTTTATAAAAAATGTTGACATTTGGTCGGAGACACAGGAGACCAAAAAGTTGACCAATTTCGCAGAAGAGAAAATTGATAGAAATCAATGACTTTTTACAAAAAGCTTTCCATAGGCGCACCTCCTAGGCATTCTTCTACACATCTAGCGAATAAAAATCTTGAATATTGTGATAGTTTTCCGACGATAGACTAACTAAACAATGTATGGGTGTTGCTGAAAGAAGGTGCCCTAATTTCCTTCCCACTTAACCGACAGACCTGAAATTTTGTTATGCACCCTCTAGCATGACCACCAGCCTACCCTGTAAATTTCATTAATTTTAAGCCAAGGGTTCAAAAGTTGACCCTCCCAGGGGGTGTCTCCCCTTAACAAGAATGCAGCTGGAATTTAACAGGCTTGACCAATCTGCTATAGACATTTTTAGTGACGTGACAACTTTTCGACGTACACTGGAGTCAATCATTTGTCTATAATGTTGAATCTATGTGGCTGTCTGCGTTTAATTTCCAATGACGAACTGTGTACCACTATTTAGGCTATGTGCTGTTTGTGGACACAACAAAATAAAGATTATTATTATTATAACCTTCCCGACATCAGTTGGGTTTTCGTTTAAGCATGGAGTGATAGTGAAAGGCTTGGAGAAACTATTCAATATTCAATTCGAAAATATCCGGCGAAAACCACTATTCACTTTGAATTTGCTTCAAACTCAAAATCCATTATTTGCACAACCTTACCAGTTAACATCATTAGGCTCCTTTGTCTAGAAGAGAAGAAAGAACAATAGAACAAAGCAAGACACGCCAACTAACTCGGATTTATTCACTTTTTTTTTTTTTAGCACTACTAATGTTTACTATCATTACTATTACTCACTCTTTTTTCCAATACTATTATTCCAGTTTATTGTTTTTTTTTTGTTTTTTCTCGTTTAAGGATAACCTTGGACGAGGGAAGACTTCAAAAAAGGAAGGAAAGAAAAAAAAGAAGAGAAAGGGAAAAAAAAAAGATAAAATAAATCTACCCGCTGATTAGGCCGTTCCCCTGGCGGTGGTTCCGCTACTTCCTCTTGCACAATTTTTTTTTTTTTTTTTCTATTTCTCCAATTGGCTTTTATTCTTTAAATTTATATTTGGTGAACCCTATCACCCACATTCTTTTAATTTCATATTGGCTTTAAATCGGCTGTGCCCTCGAGGCGGTACCGATTGAGGCATTTTTATTTTTCAATCTTTTTTTAGCAAAGCCTCGCCTTATCAAATGTCTTACCACCGAAAACTGGGAACAGTTAGTTTTGAGTTTCTGTTCCAAGTGACGAAATGGAGGAATATTTTTAAACCCACTCCAGCACAGAGAGGGCCCCCACCTGGGAGGAGGAGGCAAGTCGGTCTCCCACGGTGACGGCAGAGGTGGTCCCAGCGTCGCAGAGACTGGTGGGCAGCTTTCCTGCACAGGGCTCCTTCTTGTGGGCAAAGTAGTCTGGCAGTGCGGTGAACTTGCACTTGCAGCGGCCGCACTGGAAGGTGTCCTCTTCCTCCTCCTCCTCCTCCCCTGCCGCCATCTGGGACGCTGCTTCCAACACTGCACATTCACAAAACATGCGAAAAATAATTTAAAGTGTATTTTGGAGCAAGCAGTAGTGCCCGCTTTCTCGCAAGGTGGCAGGGGGTGTAACTCAGACTCGCAGTCGTATGAGCTTAAAGGAGCTGTGCAACAATTTCAGTGCTTTGCTTAAATAATTTGGGAGTTGGTGTCTCGACCTTTCTGAACTAAAGAACAAAAAACCGCTTTTGCCGGCATGTCCTAGTTTTCATTTTAAAAATGGACAAAGATTGAGGTTTTCGGCACCTCTCAACTCCTTCACCATCTTTCGAGTCACGTGCGCTGTGACGTCAATGGGGGTCGCGAGGGGTTTTGGTAAAGCTCTCTCTCTAGAGCCATCAGGGAGCAGCGAGAACTCATCCGCTCGCGACCGCGTGACCACGTGCTGGCGCGGCGCGAACAATATAGTGAAAGGAGGCAAGTCTCATCCGGGTCCGGCCATCCCCATCCGGCTCTGGCCCCGTCCCCCTCCGGCTTCTGGCGGCTGTTCGCGGTGGTAGATAGAGCTGACGGTTTTATGGACCTAGGATAGATGGTGCCACTGCAGCTCAGTATAATAAAAGTTTTGTCGATAATACCAGTTTTTGACGCATTTATATTTACGTTGGAACAACAAGATTTATAGAAAAGTTACCTTTTATCGAGCAGGTATTCGCACAACTTGCTATCTTTCTAAAAGACCCCCATTGACGTCATGCCACGTGGTTCTCATGACCGCCGCTCGCGGCTGCAGGTCGGGGAATATTCTAATTTTTGCCTCGTGATTACGCGGCGGAATCGCAACATTTCGAACGAAGGAGGTGTGTTTTCTGTCCTTTGTGACAAGATAAACAGTGCCAAAAGTAGAAGATGGCAATTCTTTCAACGTTAAAATCGTTGCACAGCTCCTTTAACTGGAACAGTGTGCAATGCAACATAGGGGCAACGCAGAGAAGACACACACTACAAGTGCCATAATGCTCTTCCATCTACCTCTGTTCGACAGCGGTGACAACCAGTGGCAGATTTAGGGTGGATAAAGGTTAAGGGGGCGGCTGGGAAGGGAAGGGACAACTGTTGGTCTGGGGTAACTGGCACATAATGGTGCAGGCTCGATTAGGATGTGCCAAGAGTGACCGAGAAGTCATATGGTTACCGGCACGACCAAAAGTGTCGCTGTGGTCGGCCTTCTACGACTGGCCAAATGCTAAAGGTTAAGACAACGGACAAAAAGGAAGACACAGACACAGACAGGCCAAATGCTCATGATGACATTTTTAGTGGGATTGACTGCTTTCACAGCAACAAAAAGTAATATCAAACTGTCAAGTTTGATGGTGTTGGTTTAAGAATGTGACGACTCCAAGCCTCTATCGTGCCTTTCACACATACCATCTAAGTTGTCGATCACAACTGATCATCCTGGTCCTCCACGGTGCAACAAAACTCTGGGGCGAGAGCCACCCCACATTCCCGAAGCAGATACCTGATTCACATCACAGGCTGCATTCACTTACCTTGATCATTGTGAGAAGTCTGGTTAGCCTCGAAAAGCTGCTGCACAGCCAAGACAGTCTGTGCGTCAAGAACGTTGCCTGCAACACAAACGACCACCTCATCTTTAGTGTTAAGCCAGCTCCAGTCCCCGTCCCATCACTTAGCCGGTGCTTGAACCTACTCGCTGTTCGCTAAAACACCAAGCCAGCATGGCATACGAAGTGACATCAGTGCAAGCTATGAATTCTCACATGATGCGTAAACTAGGGCGAAACCATCACCCAATATACTCGACAACATGGAGGCGTTGAACATGATCCTCAGAAGAACTCGGAGAGCCTACGAGCAGACGTGATGGATGTGCTCGTTGGAGGCACGTTTGCAAGTCATGCTGTCCTATCGTTCAACGTGAGTCTGTAGATGCAGAATATCTAGCAGGCTGATCCTCTAGTGATGAAGCACACACACACACACGCAAAATGTGGCGTCTCCTAAATTTGTCGGAATTGGACGACGTGTAACCATCTTGGTGAGTTACCCGAGACTGGAGCGAGAAACCTAGAACCATCAACCGCGGAAGAGAAAGAAAAAGGTGACAGGAGGACAAAGTCTTTCTCTTTCTCTTCCACGGTTGATGTTTCTAAGTTTCTCACCCCAGTCTCGGGTAATTCATCAAGATGGTGAATATACACCAGCTCGCCTGCGCTCTCACTGTAATTTCGGTGTAACATACCTTTGTTGACATTCATACGTTAGAGTATTAAAGGCATAAGATCGACCTTGGACGACACAAAGTCATCGGGAAAGTACACACACTTCAAAATGCATGACCAGGCTAGAGCTTGTAGTAAAATGATTCACTCGGTAATGATCGACAAACCGATGTGACCGAACGCCCTACTTCGCTGTGCATGGCTACTGCTCACCCAACCTGCTTGCGATATTAGTAGGGATTAGAACAGCGTCACTGCAAGCTACACCAATAAAAAAATACACCAATCTAGGCAACGGACAGAGTAAGGTAACTGCAAACATAGCACACTATTTTCACGGTGATTCGATCGTATATGACTGCACCAGAGCGAAACTGACGCGAGCACTCGGGTTTAGTACTAAGAACATTCACAGGAATGAATCAAGGTACCTAGAATAGCAGAATATCACAACGCGTCTTTTAGCAGAAAAAAAAGGGAACGCATCAAAAATTACCTGTTAGAGTGTCAATTAGCAACTGGGCCATCAATTAAAGCTCAAGCGCATGAAAAGGACCAAGAAACTCCAAAGACCAAAAATCGTCCGGTCTCTCCTGAACATGTTGAGTCAGTCGTACTGTTTCAGTATTTCATTGGTAGTTGCGTATACGAATTAAAAATATATATAAACTTTATTTTGGAATAAAATACATTTACGCGAAATCAACGTTGTTTAGTTTATTCATTATATTTTGAGAGCTTATACAGCATTTGGAAGTATTAAGTTCTTGAAAGGAGTAAAACTGGTAAAACGGTAAAACCAGCACAGGCAGCACATAATAATGCTTTAATGCTGATAATGCAATGAATACAAGCATACAATCTATACAATCATTACGGCGATCACAGCATTTGCAGATTTGATAATCGCCCCGTCAGAAATATCAATTATTTTTGTAGAGCAGCCTACGCGGTGCTTCGTCATTTTCTACGCTGTCCCGACGAGAGTGACTCGGGAAGCGCAGCATTCGGGCAGCTAAAGCAGCTAAAGGGCAGATAAAACGCAGATAAACAGGCTCGCGAAAACGCCGGGCGAGACAGACCGCGACCAGACAACCCTGATCGCTGCAGCAGCGTTCCCAAGTTGCTGTTCCGCGGAGCTGGACGCGGCGTTTAGTTGTTGCCAATCCGGCTTTGAGGCGTATTAGTGCAAGTAGCGTTCGCAGTATCAGTTGGGAGGCGTTTAATTCGAGCTGAACGAGCCCCGATTCGCGCGCCTTCGAGCGAGCCGAGTTCAAGATGCCTGCGGTTCGAGGGGACGGCATCCGCGGGCTGGCGGTCTTCATATCCGATATCCGAAACTGCAAGAGCAAGGAGGCGGAGATCAAGCGCATCAACAAGGAGCTCGCCAACATTCGTTCCAAGTTCAAAGGGGACAAGACGTTGGACGGCTACCAGAAAAAGAAGTACGTATGTAAGCTCCTTTTCATTTTCTTGCTGGGCCACGACATCGACTTCGGCCACATGGAAGCCGTCAACCTTCTCAGCTCGAACAAATACTCCGAGAAGCAGATCGGCTACCTTTTCATTTCGGTGCTGCTAAACGAGAACAGCGAGCTGATGCGGCTCATTATCCAGTCGATCAAGAACGATCTGTGCGCTCGTAACCCGATTCACGTGAACCTGGCCCTGCAGTGCATCGCCAATATCGGCAGCCGCGAGATGGCCGAGACGTTCGGCGGCGAAATCCCCAAGTTGCTGGTGTCCGGCGACACCATCGACGTGGTGAAGCAGAGCGCGGCGCTGTGCCTGCTGCGGCTGCTGCGTACGCTGCCGGACATCACGCCCAGCGGCGAGTGGACGTCGCGCATCATCCACCTGCTCAACGACCAGCACATGGGCGTCGTCACGGCCGCCGTGAGCCTCATCGACGCCCTGGTCAAGAAGAACCCGGACGAGTACAAGGGCTGCGTGTCCCTAGCTGTGTCCCGGCTCAGCCGCATAGTCACGGCCTCGTACACGGACCTGCAGGACTACACGTACTACTTCGTGCCGGCGCCTTGGCTGAGCATGAAGCTGCTGCGTCTGCTTCAGAACTACCCGCCTCCCGACGACCCGGGCGTCCGGGGCCGCCTCAACGAGTGCCTGGAGACGATCCTGAACAAGGCTCAGGAGCCGCCCAAGTCCAAGAAGGTGCAGCACTCGAACGCCAAGAACGCCGTGCTCTTCGAGGCCATCTCTCTCATCATCCACATGGACCGGCTTGGCGCCGTCATCGAGCCCAACCTGCTGGTGCGGGCCTGCAACCAGCTCGGCCAGTTTTTACAGCATCGGGAGACCAATCTGAGATATCTGGCCCTGGAAAGCCTCTGCCTGCTGGCCACCTCGGAGTTCTCTCACGAGGCCGTGAAAAAGCACCAGGAGACGGTCGTGAACGCCCTCAAGACGGAGCGCGACGTGAGCGTGCGCCAGCGCGCCGTCGACCTGCTCTACGCCATGTGCGACAAGTCCAATGCCGAAGAGATCGTCGCCGAGATGCTGGCCTACCTCGAGACGGCCGACTATTCCATCCGCGAAGAGATGGTGCTCAAGGTGGCTATTCTGGCCGAGAAGTATGCCTCAGACTACACCTGGTATGTGGATGTAATCCTCAACCTGATCAGAATTGCAGGTGACTATGTTAGTGAAGAGGTCTGGTACCGTGTGATCCAGATAGTCATCAACAGGGAGGATGTTCAAGGATATGCCGCAAAGACTGTCTTTGAAGCCCTCCAGGCACCTGCCTGCCACGAGAACATGGTCAAGGTGGCTGGCTACATTCTGGGAGAGTTTGGGAACTTGATTGCGGGAGACCAGCGCTCCAGTCCACTAATCCAGTTTCAGCTGTTGCATTCCAAGTATCATCTGTGTTCTGCCAGCACCAGGGCACTCCTCCTGACCACCTATGTCAAGTTCATCAACCTTTTTCCCGAGATAAAAATGGATATCCAGAGCATCCTCGGCAGCAACAGCAACATTCGTTGCGCCGACTCTGAATTGCAGCAGCGGGCCGTCGAATACCTGAACCTGAGTCAGATTGCTTCGCCAGATGTACTCGCCACGGTGCTCGAAGAAATGCCTCCGTTCCCAGAGCGAGAGTCTTCCATCTTGGCCATCCTAAAGCGCAAAAAGCCGGGCATGACCGAGGGGATTAATGCGAGCAACAAGGAGAACCTGCGTGCTGCCCCACTCCTTGCAGACGGCGCAGCAACCAACAGGGCAGCGCCAGCAACCATGGACCTCTTGGGACTCTCCTTAGAACCAGCAGCACTGGCCGGCCAGCCAGCGCCCACAAATGGCACCACCGCATGCCTCGTGGATGTGTTTGAGGACTCCTCTTCTGGAATCCAGGGAGGCACTGCTGTAGTGGTCTCCAATGAGGAAGGTCTCAAGAAGTTTGTCTGCAAGCACAACGGCATCCTCTTTGAGAATGACCTGTTGCAGATTGGAGTCAAGGCAGAGTTCAGGCAGAACCTCGGGCGTGTGGGCCTCTTCTACGGCAACAAGACTGTCTCCCAGTTCCAGAGCTTTCTGCCCAACGTCACCAGCGACAGCGCTGCTCTCAGCATCCAAGTCAAGCCAGTTGAGCCTGCCATCGAGGCGGGGGCACAAGTGGAACAAATGGTCAACGTAGAATGCGTAAACGATTTTCCGGAGGCACCAGGCTTAGTGGTTCAATTTGTCTACTGCGGAGTGCAGCAAAAGTTTACACTCCGACTTCCGGTATTCCTCAACAAGTTTTTGGAGCCCACAGCCATGAACTCGGAGTCCTTCTTCTCACGCTGGAAGAACCTCAGTAGCCCGGGACAGGAGGAGCAGAAGATCTTCAAGGCCCGATTCCCCATGGAAAATGAGAGCATTCGTTCCAAGCTGTCTGGCTTTGGAATGCAGCTCCTCGACGGGATCGACCCCAACCCTGAGAACTTCGTCTGCGCTGGCATCATCCACACCCGTGGGATGCAGATTGGGTCCCTGCTGCGGTTGGAGCCCAATCGCCAAGCACAGATGTACAGACTGACCATTCGAAGCAGCAAGGATGGCGTCTCCAAAGTCCTGGCAGACCTGCTGCAGGAGCACTTCTAGACAAGCCAGGTTTTCCCAGCCTGCAGTTGCTTGTCGTTTACCCTACCCTGAGAGAGACTGCGCTCCCACGTTATGAAATGTACTTAAGGTACCCTGGTGTTGGAGATTTTTTTTCTGTGTGCGTGCTTGTTTATTACCAGATGTTAGCTCTTGTACTGTCGTTCCTCTGTACTTAGCTGCAGAAACTATTGCATATTTTTTTTGTTTCTGCCTTTAAACTTTGCATTGAGAATGCTTGCTCTGGCAGAATATTGATTGCAAAGCGAGTTTAGGGGAGTTGCCCGAGTACAGAAATTACAGTTTGCCACATGATTTCTCAAACTAGTCATATGGAGAGGAGTCTCGATACCACTTGGCACTGCAAAGTTCTTTAGCTCGGGATGTAACCCATTAAGGATTACTTGAGATTCGCGAAGGGAATGGCCTCTAAGGCCTTTTTTTTTTTTTTTGTGTTGTCTGTCCTCTTTACAATCAGTTGTGATATCTAATATTTTTGAGGTTTTGTCCGTTGCCCAGTCTTTTTTGTCACATCTGTCCTTCAGTTTTATGATGGATTGTTTGGCTCATTTTGTGTACCTTGTCCGAAAGAGAATTCGTGGCTTTGCGACGAATGAAGTTGCCATAGGCTAGAATGCACAGTTTTGAATTGAGCTGCCCAGGTAGGTTCCTTGCACAAAGGCAGAGTCACGAGGAACTGGCATGCATTGCATCAAACCGTGAAATACCAGTTGGTTGTGCATTGTATTTTTGTAATATAAGTTATTCAGATTGTGCATTGCCCACTCTCGAGAGAGAATGTTTCAAAAATTGCTCCCTGTGCTCGGCTGAATTCACATTGGCTTTACATCGTCGAGACCTGCAAACATTCCATGCTTCATGTAGTAGCGGTGTTCTAATGCTACAAGTTCAGTGTGCTTTACGAGGTTCTTCGCTGGCAAATAAAACTCCTTGATGTAATCATTTACCCTGCAACCATCTTAGTGGTGCCATGGCGATTTCTGCGGCGTCAATGTTGTAAGATGTACCAGTACCAAACTGTGGTTGCTCCTCATGCCAACAAGAACGCAATTCAAGCAGCAGAACAAATAGTCTGTGCTCCAAGCGATCATTTGACAACCAACATGGAGCAGCCATGTGCAAATTTACACTTGCTAGATTTGCAATGTAGTTTCCACAATCCCATGCTACTGATGATTGCTTCTACTGTGAAAATGATGATGCTGTATGGCTATACTTACTGCCAATGCAAGCATGTAGAAGGATGCATCGAACTACGGCACTGCCCAACCAGTCTTATTAGTGCTTGCTGGATTCGATTTTGCTTCATACACTGCTAAGTCACGAGCTTGCACACGAGGCTTGGCCCTGCGTTATACTCCGGGACAACTTTTCTTGGCACGGCAGTCAAAGGTATGGGTCCAGATGCACTTTCTCCTTTTGAGCGCTGTTTAAAGCTGAACGCGCACTCTCTTCTTCTCGGAAATGCCTAGAAAAGTTGTCCCCGAGTATTGCGATGGCGTTCAAGGCCAACAATGCTGAAATTTCTACTGCCAAATAAAATTTGGTGAGCCCTGGGGGTCAAAATATTGACCATAGAAAGCCATAACATCAGTAGAGAACCCTACATTATTTTGAATGCTGTTGGTATTAGTGTCACAATTGCCCAAGCATTGCATGCTTTGTGGGATGGACTGCTATTCTATAGTCAATGGTGTTCTGCTTGTTGACCTGTGTTCTTCTTGCCTTATCATTACAAGGATGACTCCATTCATTGGGAAGCAAACTCCTCGTTTGGCCCAATGCTCAATGTAAGGTTGAATAGCCAATAAATACTTCACAAGTTGCATCTCTCGTTCCCATTGCAGAAAACAAGTTCACTGCCAAAACCTATACAGAAACTTGTTTCTTTAAAGTTGCACTAGCTCCCTTCCAATAGAACTCTTGCAAAACATGCAGGGTCCTCCACGTGCCGGGAGGTATTTAGGGAATCTGTTCTGCAGAACTGGTTACAACCACATAAGCAAGTATGAGTGTACAGGATGTTCCCACGACTAATTGCCACGCTGCCTTCTGGGATTTTTGCAAACGGTCTATCGTTCCAAGTGCTTAAAATATCAGTCTGTTCAATATGAGCATGATAAGCCTCTCCAGAACTCTGCTTCTATCATCTGCAGGGCTGATAAGTGTCCACACACCTACCTTGAGAATGATAAAACAAAAGCATTCAGACAACTCGTGCACTTCTTTATTCTGTTGAAAGGAGTTGTCACAGATTGTGGCAGATAAGTTTCATCCTATCTGCAATACCTGGTGCTTGCATCAACCAATACTCCACGTAAGGGAAGAAACCTGACTGTAACAGTAAAATTTTGTAAAAAAAAAAAAAAAAAAATATTTGACCAGTTATAGCATTTTTTCAAAACGCACCATAACTATTACTGCTCCTCACTTCAAAGAGGACAGAATACAAAAGTATTGAGCTGTTGTATTTTGTACCTTGACAGCTAAAAAAAATAATCTGAGACTTGGTACCTAGGCTGCCTTGGCAGCAAATATACGCTCTCCTACACTGGCAGGGCAAAACGCAAGTACAAAATGTACCCCCCAAAAAAATTTAATTTTTTTTTTTTTACTGCAAAAATAAACTATGCATTGCTGAACACTAATTCTCCGCCCAAATGTAGCGCTAACAGTCCAAACCAGGTGCCAGCTTCAGCACTAGCCGTTATTTTATTCAAAAGTTATAAGTAATTTTCTGAAATTTTCAATGGGAAAATGGCAGCCAACAGAGCTCTCAAATACATGGAGCTCTATGGCGCGTTACTGAAAATGGGCTCAAATTTCCTATTGAAATTTGAAGATGAAAATAACTTGCAACTTTTGAACAAGGTAACAGATAGTGCTGAAACTTTGGCATCTGGTTTGGACTGCTAGCGCTACATTTGGGTGGAGGATGAGCGTTCGGCGATGCAGTTTATTTTTGCAATAAAAAAAAGTCAATTTATTTATTTATTTATTTATTTTTTTTTTGGGGGGGGGGGGCATTAAACCGAGACATTAAATATTAAATATGGCTTTTTAGGGCTTATACAAATAGTGGCAATAAAAGGTACTACAACATTGGAAACTAGAATTCTCAGTTACGAGGACAAGGCATTCTGGTGACAAAGGATGCCTCCTAAAGCTGACCGAGGCAGTGTGCTAACAAGAAAACCAAAGTATTCCCTCTCCCACACACAGATGGCAAAAGGACAAAACAGAGCCACGAGCTTTGACCTCCATTTCTTGCTGGTGACCATGGTAAATGGCTGCAACAGTGACATGAACCACCATGCACAGTTCTTTGCGAGACCCTCGTAGTCATGCTAAATATTTTCAGGGTTATTCACAACATACTTCATAGGTACATAATATGTTACTAGCATCAATATAATTATGTTTGCCCATCTTTGAAGTCACAACACTAACTGGGTCTGATTATGCTATACAGGTCTTTGGAAATGTTTGGAAGTGCTCACAAATGTTTAGCACTTATGGGGAGTAGGTTTAACCAGTGCACCAATTTGCAATTGCAACCATCCATGATTTCTGTCGTGCGGTTCACTGCCAAACTCGCAGCAGAACACAGAAACTGCTACGAAACATATTCACAGAAATACTATAGCTGGGACTAGGCACATCTGCTTGGAAGCCCATCAGGCAAGATAGAGGATTTCATATCAAAACACCACCTGAATCGATCAAAAGGTTTAACAGGGATGGCTTACACAACTAAAACAAGCTGAGAACTCAATTCCGCCTCTGGAGTTACCACTGCTCAATTTCCTGAACGGCACGGGCCAGCCCAGATGAAATGTCTTCTTTTGATGCGAGCCATACTTGATGCAACAAGGTCAGGCCGACACATCTTATTGCAGATCTACATCCTATACTTAGTATCCACACTAGAGACCCTCACACCCTCACAGTCCCTTCGTGGCCACTTGGTTACTTTCCAATCCCATTTGTTATGGAATTAGTTGCTTAACAATTCTTCCTCAACCGTTAATATAAACTGCCTTGGCTGCTCAACAGAGAGGAGGAAACCAAGTCTTAATTAAATCACTCCTATCGTATATAGTTATCTTTGAGTAAAATACCTAGTGCAACAGTGGTCAAGGAATGCCTATTGAAACTAACAAGGTCAGTGTTAATGAGTCACCAATGTGGTCATAACAGAAATAAATCTCAAACAAAAGACAGCAGACCCTGCTTCTTTACATCCCTCGGAGCAAGTGCCAAAGAAGCTCAGATTACCCCTAATATACACCAAAAGCCCCCTCTCAAGGACCATCCGGTGACAGACACTAGCCATGTGATGGCACGCTAGGCATCACAATCTAACTAAGCCAACCATTCAGATCACCGCATATCATCGCCCCCTGCATTTGCTTCACTGTCGGTTGCTTCTTGCGACGGTTGAGATTCTTCCTTTGACCCATCGGCCCTGAAAAGTAATTGAATAAACATTTTTATGATGAAGTACAAGTACAACACACACCTTTTAATTCCATACTGGTTTGCATTTCAGTTTCATCGGGTGCAGCTCGAAAAGGGGCCAAGAGAGGCTTCACGCAAGAAATTAGCTGCTTAAAAAAATCTAACAGCCGCAGATTCACTATTTTTTACATCTTGCAATGATCCTACACTTGCAACTGCTGGCTCTCTGTGCCGTGCCAGTGAAACTGTGTTAACAATACCTGTGGCTCCGCAATTTTCTCAAGCACCGCACTGTTCACGTAGGGTGACCACCTTCCTGCTAGTGAAATGCGGGACACGCTGACCCGGGGGGGGGGGGGGGGGGGGTAAGAGATGGACAGTATTATCACGACTGCGAAAACTTAAAAAAAACCCAAAAAAACACATTATTGGAGGAAATTTATTAACGTGCACACCACTAGATGTGGCTCTGCTAATACAGTTAATATCCTGTGCTGTCAGAAAGCATATTATACACCTGCAAATTGTATTGTGGCAATTAAGGCTGCGGTCCCACGGCAGCCATCTTGAACAAGGCGTTAGTTCAACCAATAGATGGCGACACGCACCCGTGCGGTGGCCGAAACCTTGGTTCACGGTGGGATGGCTCGAGCACCATCACGTTCCCCTCGTGGCCTTGCTCGCGCCGCTGCCAGCTGTGCTCAGCTGGCTCAATAGCCTGGCCCAGCAAACGTATGTATGCGAGAATGTCAGGCTGGGTATAAATTGTTCTCTGATATAGGGAGATGCGGTTCGGCGGTTGCCACGGCCTTTCGCAATAAATCTTACCAAGAAGGAATCAATTGTTGATTGACGTGTCAATATTCTTTCAATGAAAACTTCTGCAGGAATGCACGCTCAGTAGACTCAATCTTCCAAGACACCAGTGGAAGCGGACATCAAGTAAACTGCTTCGCAATTTACGGTACTTACTTCACCATTATAATGACGACCGAAAAGTGACATAACGAAATATTGTGTTTCATGGGATCCGGAAGATCTTGTAAGGAGGTTCGCGGGAAGTAGGGCCAATAAATGAGCTGCGCTTAGAGTATCGGCACTCTCTTCCCCGACAGTGTTGTGTGCGCCGCCATTTTGGTGCTTTTGCAAAGCAGGCGCAACTGCCGATCGTCATGATTCAAAATTGCGACTTCCTCAGCATTAGATTCGGTGTTAGGAAGCTCATGTAATATTGCTTTGCTTTGTCGCAAACTGTTTAAAGTGGAGGACGGAAAGGCGTTTCTTGTGATTTCAGATACAGCTTGAAATAACTATATGGCCAAGTGTCGCTACTCTGAAGCAAAGCTTATTTAATGACACTATTCATGCCCTTGTTCAAGAAGCTTGTAATACCTGGAGGGGCCATGACGTGAGCCCCGTGGATTCCACAAGCCACTACCTTTTGACACCTGCCTCTTCCTCATTGTTCCCGCTAGTGCCAGTAAATTAGCTACGCTTCAGAGTAACGACACTTGGCCATATTGTGGCTTAAAATCATGGTTGCCAGTTATTTGAAGCTTTATCTAAAATCACAGGAAACGCCGCGTCCTCCACGAATGTTTAAACAACCCGCGACAGAGCATAGCAATATTGTATCAGCTTCCTAGCACCGCATCTAGTGCAGAGGAAGTCGCACTTTTGGATCATGACGATCGGCAGTTTGCGTTTGCTCTGCACAAGACCCAAAATGGCGGCGCCCAAAACAATTTTGAGGAACGGAGTGCCGATACTTTAAGCGCAGCTCATTTAGTGACTCTAGGCATGAAGTGAACTCGGGTGTATTCTTTCCCTCTTCGTCTTTATCGTTTATTGATTTCAATTATATCGAATAATGAACACTTTATATCACGCTACGCTTGTGTAATTATTTGTCTCAGATTTATTAACCTGACCCAGTACTTAAACCGTTCATTTATCGATAGTAAATCTTCAAATATATTTTCTAAATGTGAAGGTAAAACGACACGGAGATTGATGATGATACAGACGCCAACGCCGCCCTCGAAAATTTTTTGAACTTAGAAATCAGCAGTTTTGTCTGCCATCCGCCAGGTAGCGCAACAAAACACCCAAACAGTTTTTAATTGTTTTAAAATTAGCTAAGCTCTACTACTATCAAGAAACCAAAGCAAGATCATTGGGAAAATCTAATACATCGCAATGTATATCTATTCCATAAAATAAATGTTAATAGATGCCAATAAATCTGTTTGATGTCCAAAAGAGATGTGCGTCAAAAACAGGTAAGTTTGAAGGGCTCCCGGAGCGTTATGACTTTGAAAATAAAAAAAAGCCACCGTCCACCTCTTGGGCAACTATTGTAGTTCTAAATGTTATAAAAGATTTTACCATAGTTTAATTATTTACTCAGCGGCATTTGAACTACCATGACTCGAAGCACAAAAAAGTGCTACGTTTGATATAGAATATCTACACAAAAACATTTTACACAACATTAAATTTTTTTTCTGCATATTACCAATTATAAGCACTACATCTGTAGCTAATTTCATTGCCCTAGCGCTTGTCATTAAAAACATATTTTTGCTGAAAAATGTCAATTTTAGGGCAATATTTGGAGAGCTGAAAAAAACAAAGTAGTGCAAATACCAAAAAAGTATACCGTTACATTCTGCTCCGACATCATCTTAACAAAACTGCTCTATTGGAACCGTGTTATCTTTAATGAATCGTTCACAAAACATGAACCAGCGGAGCAAGTGAGGGTCCGCGCCATCATATTCGCAACGCTACAAATGCGCATGAACAGTATAAACCAATACATACATAATATTAAATGAAAGAGGATTGCATTGCCTTTCGAATGACATCAATCCCACAAAACAGTATTTAAAAGGAGATGAGTAATGACCTGCCAAAAAGTACCTAAACTGCCACATTCAGTGGGACCGTGGCCTTAAGCTCTAATTTTCACTCCCGACGATATACTCTTTTTTAAATTTTCATGCCAAATATTTTATTAAATGTACCGTAAAATTCCGAGCGAACGCCCACTTTTGAAGGATCGCCCACCCCCCCTTTTTTGTCCAACATCTGTTGGGAACGGTATTCCGATACATGGCCCTTCCCCCGATTCCCGCCGGACGTCACGCGATGTCCGACGGGAATCGCGCGTCAACGGCGCGATCTGCGGTCGCGCGTTTTTGCCTGCGATCTGCGCGCGTGAAATGCGTTTAATGCAAATCTGCTGCGTTTGCGATCTGCGCTATCCGTTGCCGAGTTTTTAGCGGATTCCCGTGTTTTTGCCCACAATCTGCGCGCGCGATATCGATTCCTAGCTGTAACACGCGCGAGTTGTTCCCGCGTGTATTATTGCATCGTGAAATGCGATTCCGCTGCGGCCGCGATCTGCTTGATTTGTTTCCGGTCATCAATTTTACATATAAATGTACTGTGCGTATTTTGTCAGATCTTACAAATTTGGGAATGGGCGCTTAAAGTGGAATGGGCGGATGCATGGTATTCTACGGTAAGTTGAAAACAAAAATTGA
Organism: Ixodes persulcatus; assembly: GCA_013358835.2. Lineage (NCBI taxonomy): Eukaryota > Metazoa > Arthropoda > Arachnida > Ixodida > Ixodidae > Ixodes > Ixodes persulcatus. Next base: position 29,366 of record JABSTQ010009252.1, on the reverse strand, counting down.
CTGCAGCAGAACTCAATGCATCAAATGAAAATAAAAAAACAAAAACAGTCAATCTTTTTCGGCATATTGTTTCCTGTCGATGCTTGCTTTTACCAACATGCTACTACACAAATTTTGAGCGTTATGTTCTTTTTCAACCGTTGTGAGTGGCAGGCTTTTAGGGGCGAAGCTCCTTAAGGTCTAGCCTTGTCCGTCCGTCCGTCCGTCCTCACATAAAAAGAAAAAATGTTTGCGCAGTCGACAGGATTCGAACCTGTGCGGGGAGACCCCAATGGATTTCTAGTCCATCGCCTTAACCACTCGGCCACGACTGCGGGACGAGTAGGGGGTTCTGAGATGTGGTAGTAACTCAAGAGCTGGGGATGTCATGGATGAAACGTTGCATGTAGCCGCTCAACGTCTATACAGGAGAGGGCGCTGCGGTCAAATGCGTATATAATCGCGTTAAACTTTGCATGCATTGGCTCAACGTTTATAGACGAGAGGGCGCTGCGGTCAAATGCTCAAATGCGTATATAACCACGTTCCATACCACACATTCTCTTTCTGACATGGACCGTTGACTTAAGCGGTGGAGATGCGTTCCCACGGCTTCTAGCGGATCCAAGCTGATCCGCTAGAAGAACCACTGGCTCTGCATTTCACCGACCATAAAGCAGTAATAATGAAGTCGAAACGCAACCCGGAACTCAGCACTACCTATGAGCAATAAAAAAAAAAATCAGCACCATCAGCACTACCTATGAACAATAAAATCAGTATCGTCAGCACCACCAGAGCTTCGCCCCAATCAACATCATTCACCACGTGGAGATGCGGTCATTTTTTGCCTCGTCTTCACTAAAAAAAAAAAAAAAGCTTTCCCTTTCGCAATGACAAAGCATCATTTGAAAATAATTACAATTGATATTTCAACTTTTGGTGAGCGATTTTCTCTTGCAACATTTTGCCACCAAGGGGAGAGGCACAACGGCGCATGCGTGTCGGTTCTCCTACAAGAACGAAGGTCACTTCCCCCAATGCTTAGATAGAAAATGCTGTACCATTGCAATGCACACAATTACCAGGGACCTCTGCACTTCTCCATGCCCCATTGTTTGGCAGCGAAACGAGTTGCACAGCTAATTTTACGACAGTGTGAAATGCGGGACATTTTGAAGATTTCGGTATTTCTTGTGGGACGCGGGACACAAGCCCTCAATGCAGGACAGTCCCACGAGTCGGGTGGTCACCCTATGTTCACTGAAAGGAGGGCAGACAGTGTCCCCTAAGTGGTAACCATGGGATCATCGAGACATCTACAGCATCACGCGCCTCGGGGTCCTTCTAGCACCGGAAGAATTCTGTATAGTATTTTGAATTTTCCTATATCAATTTTGGTCTCAGCTTGCTCCACGTATATGAGCATCAGAATGATTTTTCAGGAGCCTCCGTTGCCCCTTTAGCTGCCTGCAGTGCTGCCCCAGGAGGGGCAGCGTCCCACAGTTTGGGAGCCCCTGACATAGACGAAGTGTAGCAAGGGCTCGAACGAGACAAAACTCCAAATTAAACAAAGCAGACATAGAGGTCGTAATTATTCTACGCTAACCTGCAATGGCAAACAATGGGCGCACTCATTCATTCGATTCTTGCAATCCCAACCGTTAATGTTACATGTCTTTTTAGAGAAAAACAACAACGCAGCTCAACTTCAGAGCTCGTGGAACTTCTCACGAGGCAACACTTCGTAAATAATTCGCTAAAACAAAGCTGAACAGGAAAAATGCAACTTAAATGTGCACTAAAGACGTTTCTGAGACTGTTTGTTCTTGGTGATAACTTATCTTACGGGCTCCAAGCATCCTAGAAATCCAAAAATTATGCTTGTGCGACGTCCATTTCCCTACTAAAAATATGATCGAAGCTTATGCCACGCCCCTTTCTGAGCGGAAAAATCTGGAGCACAAAATCCAGCAAAGGTGCCCGCGGCACCTCCGCTGCCGACGCCACCGCTTGCGATTGGTTGACGCGCGCCCGTCATCATGCCCCTGGCGCCTCCGCCGAGTTCTGTGCTCCAGATTTTTCCGCTCAGAAAGGGGCATGGCCCAAACTTCGATCACACTTTTAGTAGAAAAATAGATCTTGCACGAGCATAGTTTTTCGATTTCTGGGATGCTAAGATCCCGCAGAATGACTTATCACCAAAAACAGACGATCTCAGAAACGTCTTTAGTGCACCTTTAAAAAGAAGGATTTTGACTGGTAAAAGACACTATGACCGAGCAAACTGTGACAGAACAAGTCTTGTGGCACTGCAAATGCACATTATGCTGACACATTAGTGAATGAGATTTCAGTTGCTCTCAGCTTACGCGCCAATTGAATTCCCAACTGGCACCGACGGTAAACCCCGAGAAAAGCGGCAGTAACAAAAGGCTGGACAAGCAACAAACGTGCACCGAAAGATAGAGCCCGCCCGTAACGACACACAACAAGCCAGGCCAACGAGGGACCAAGAATGGCATTGACGGCATTTGCCTTACATGGAAGAGAGGGTGAGGTTCAGGGTGTGCAGACCAAAGGCGTGTGATGAGGAATACTGGGGCCTGTCTCTCGAGAGTTGCGCATTGGCCCAGCTGGCTAGTGAGCACTCGAGCCTGAGGATGTCCAGGCAGACAGGCAGAAAAAAAGACGACGACTCAGAACATAAACACGAGCCGGCAAACAGCGGTGGGAAGAGAGCAGCAGGGAAAGAAAATCGACGCTCAATGCTACAACTCAAGACAAGAATGAAGGAGTGGGAACTCGCCTCATGGGAGGAAACACATTACTGTCCATTGACAGAAACATGCTATTGTCTTCTTAATCTGGAGGTAGTAATAACCAACAAGCCTTTCGTAGGTCTCTTAGCTAGTCAATCTCGTGTCCAGTTGGGGAAGTTTTGTCGTGCAACTACACCAGGTCCGAAATGTGAGACACTTCATTCTTGCCCGACTGTTTCCACATAGAAAACAAACCTCGGCCTCCCCACCAATCAGAGAGCTCCGCCTTAATGTTCATTCCACACTGATAAAAGCAAACAAGCATCTCAGAATATGCCCAATGCCACTGCCTCGTCGTTCACCGAGACAGATCTAGTACTAAGGAAGCGGAAAGACGAACTGGTGTGCTTTCGCATATTCCATTTTACAAGTGTCACTGACAAAACATTTAGATGCTCAAAATTATGAAAAGGCTTGCATGCACTGGAGTTTTGTCGTGCCTTCATTTCTCTGCCTAAACAGCCCTTTGGCACATACAAAACCATTCCTAGCAGCATCAACCCAAGTCCCACACATGGTCTTGCTGATCTGGCTAGAGGGCACATATTTATTTTCTTTCAACTCCGCTATTTGCTCTTTCTTGCACGAGTTAAAACGTGGTGGCGGCAGTGTACAAATTGCCCTCAAATACTTCTGGTTCTGAACCAGACGGCGGGCTTCGCAGTATTTGCAAGATAAAATCTAAGCGCTATTTTTGGAAAATGGTCTCTTATGCCACTGTTGCACATAATTCACTCTTATGATGAAAGAATGATGCGTAAAGATTCAGAATATATATTCGGACTGTAAGTATGCCAGGGCTACACAACAGATAGCGCCACCGAGTTTATTGGAAAACAAAAAAGGGTGAATAGTCAACTACATTTACGTGCTCTATATTTTTAAAGAGATACTACAACGAAATTTCTGCGCTTATTTTTTGGTCTATACGTGTTCAAAGGAGCAGTCTCACATCGGACACACCAATACCTTGTTAAAAAAGACACGAAGAGGAATTTTAAAACAAATTAAACAAGTAGCAAAGAGCACCTGGTGGATGTCGCTAAAGCCTCGTTTGCAATGCCCGTCTAGGAACCTTAACAGGTAGTGATGATGACTGTCTCGCCAAGAACTATACATGCTTTGAACCTGAGGTCCTCACGACAGCCCTACGGCCAGCGCAAGAGAAGAGGGGAGGGGGGAACTCCCCACTCAACAGGACTCTCTCTCTTATGTGTCCCAGACGTTGCTATTCTCCCTCTACAAGATTAGAGAAGATTAATCCGTCACCCAATATTCACACAAAAGCAGCTTTGTAGTTAGTTGCGGTGTGGCCCGAGCTATGGCGTGCTTCGATCGCTTGGGTGGCTGGAACGACTAGCGCATCCTGACGACGTCAGCCTCGCCGCAGCTTTGCTCATCCCGAGACAGACCACGTCACGATTGCGCCGGATGTGACGTGCTCTCCTCTGGCTGTTCTTTGAGCGCTTGCCAGAGTGGGCCGTTTATAAGGAAAAATGCAGCCACCAGGCTGAAAATAAACGTGAGATTGTCATTTACGAATATTGTGGATCATATTCAACCTATTTCTGAACACGACGGGTATATTTCGAATTTCGTTGAAGTATCCCTTTAAATTATAACCAGACTAGAAGTGAGAATTTTGCAGGAACAGACTATCAATTTGTGAAGCCAGGTCATTGCAGTTTCTTGTGGTTTGCCAAAATTTGAAGAAATTGAGTAGCTAATAGCTTATTTCTTTGACATTCTCCATGTGGTTAAACTGCTCAGTCTTTCTACGCGAGAATCCAAGGGTGTCAGGATGCTAAAACATGCGGTACAACCGTGGGCCACAGTATGCATTCTCGTACAGTTGCAGGAGCAGACATACAAGAATACTCTCGCTCCTGCAGATGATACCCTCGACCTTCTCTCCTCCTTAACGCCACAAAATGACACCCTCCACTAGTCCTTTTTTCCGTGCCTTTCGGCCAGCGTTTGCCTCAACAAGAATTCCTCTGTCATCAGCCATCCGAAAAGAAGGAAATAGGGGCCACCCACTTGAGAGCTTTCACGAGGACGCCCTGCTGCAGGCGCAGAGACTCCAACTCGGCCCGCAACACTTCGATTTCCGTGTCCCGTTCTTGAAGCTGCTGGCTCAGCCGATACACTTTCTCCTCGAGATTTTCACACAGGGCCTGCACGACACAACTTGCCATCAAGCGTGGGTTTCACTTCATCATAGAACACAATGACGAGCTCACTTGCAGCTAGTCTGCCACGCAATACGTACAGGTGATTGTGCTAGGCACGTGCTTATTGATGACCAGTTTTATAAAGAAGGGAAATGGGCAACCTGTTGACATGCCTTACTTGGCTCGTCCTACTCTCTACCAGTGGAGTAGCTAGAAATTATTTTGGGGGGCAGGGGGGTCGGGTAATGCGCAGGTATATTATAGGCTCAACTGCATTTCGAGGTGGGGCTTCAGCCCCATAAGCCTCCCTTGGATATATGACACTGCTATCTACCTATGCACACATCAAGATAGTGCAAACTTTACAGACACTAGAAGAGAGAGCAAGGGAATTATAAATATGTCACTGAAAGATGCAACTGAAGCTGTGATTAGAGTAAAGAAAGCTCACAAGTGCCATCACTTCTTTTACTTTAGTTGCAGAAGTGACTAAAGCAAAAGGTGGCAACAGCTAGTCTGCTCGGTACACTGTCTATATATAGATATTTCCTGGTATACCCTGCTTTCCTCAATGGTGTCCAGGGGTTCTGGAGGATCGTCCAAGCAGAAGAACTCTCGCACTGGAGAGCTGAAAGAGAGTCAAAGCTTCTTGTACATTCCTTCCCAGGTTCAGACATGCATTGAAAACCCACAAAGAAAGTCATGACATAGAGATTATATTTGTAATGGTCACTATGTAAGCACACAATTTTCTATCAGTTTTCCTGGTTCAATGTTCTTTTTTTTTTTTTTCTCATTTGCTTCACAATGTTTTCACGTCAGAACACCCTCACATTCCTGGCCGCCAGCAAGCCAGTAACCATACAAATCCTTACAATCACCGCAATGTTATTCTACACTGCCAAAAAGTTTCTCGCAGCTGCCACAACGCAGCTTCAGACCGATAAGCTTTCGGCTCTCATATCCCGAGTCGTATCACGAAGCAAGATAAATTCTTTTGATAAAACCTACCTTGCTTCACAATGGGTGTAGCGTTATAATGTTGTGTTACCACCCAGAGGACAAGGCCTGCGCATTTCCTACTCTAAACTTCATCACTAGCAGATCCCCTCAGCGCCCCCTAGGTGGCCTAGACGAGCACCACCGTCTGCAACATCACCTGCTCAACGCCTGCTTCAGTGGTCATGCTCAGAACGAGCTCACATTAATAGGTTGCTTAGACCGGCTATCTTGATGGTGTTGCATGGCTCGCCATCAGCTCGCGCTCAGCAGTCGCGCACATAGCTGTGGCAGCCAGTGAATGCGACGTAGTTGTGACGTGGCCCTTACTCTCGCTGAGCTTCAATCAACAAATATGTTGATTGAAGAAAACAAAAAGTTACACAGCCACGTGACTTCCGGCAACTCTTCCCTCCATATTTCTTCTTCCTCCCCGTTTCGGTTTCGAGCAGTCGCGTTTTTTTTTTACTTTATTAAAAATATATATGACGCTCAGAAAAATACTGATTGGGTAGTTTTGACACCATAATGAATTGCCAGGCAAAATATAATAAAAAAGAAATGGGGGGTGTCAGTGTCCCTTTAACTCTTTATTGATGGGATTTACAAAATTGCTTAAAACATTTTTTTTTTCAATATGAATGTTTATCAAAATCAAAAACAAAATGGAGCTAAAAAAAAAAAAAGATTGTATGTTAAACTTTGCAAGTTATAGCTTTGTTCCTGTGGGCAACACCAGGCAAAAGTTCGAAAGTAGCTTCCTTACATACTACAAAATGTCAATAATATCTGTGCATAAGATAGCCTTAAATAAAATGATCACCTACAGTAAAATATTAGCGGCAAGAGAAAAACACTTATCCATATTTTTCTACGTTCTACCGTTTTCGATTGCCGCATATTTGCACTTCAAACTTTTTTTTTTCTTTCACTATTTGCATATTTTTTTACTAGATGGCACTGTAGTTTCAATCTCTAAGACTTCCCAAACTGCTAACTTAAAAAAAAGTGATAAAACCGAAACAATTAAACATAAAAAATATTATATGGTTTGTTGCCTGTAGGCAACATTAGGCAATAAAGGGTTAAAAGATGCTAAACTACCAAAACATTTTTTATGTGCCTGGTTAGGATGCATGTCACAAAATAAATTTCCCCACCCAGCCCACTATTTACCCTGTGTGACAAATTTTGAGTTATGAGCGAAACCAAAACTTGCTTCTATTTGTGAGATCGACATTTGGATTAGAAGCATGCTTTATCAACTCCCATTGGCTGGAGAGACGACTGATGTTTTGAGCGTTGGCTATAAATTTGCCGCTGTGTGTTATCATAGCCTTTGGGCCAAAATATATATATGTTGAAGAACCAATGACCTACACAAAGTTGTTATTGTTTGCGAAAATATCACGAAACTGCCGTGACTTCCACTTGATTTCAAGTCATAAAAAAACATTAGCTGCTGGCATATTCAAGTAGTACCATACCCTGCATAGCTCGATTACTTTTATGAGTGCAACTCATTTCAAGTTGGCTGAGACGTTTATAGGAAGGTCTCCTCAACTAACCTACAGCATGTAAACTACCGCTTCTAAGGTATTTTAGACAACCCGCAAAACTTAGTTTCTCAATGTATCATGCTACAATTTACTACAGAAGTGCAAACAGGTGGTGGAAGTTTACAGTGAAAAAAATCAAGGAATGAACTTACCTCGTTCTAAAGAAAAAACACAAAACCCTGTTCTAGGCAATCTGCATCGCCATTTTGCAGACAATGCACGTGTAGAGAGAAGTGCTGTCGGCAGATAGCGTACGCTGCGTCAAGGGAGCGCCGGCCGATTTGGGCTCTTTTGCAAGATCGTCTGCTATCAACACGAATCGGCTGGCGCCATCTGTCAGCAGCACTTCTCTCCAAGCGTGCATCGTCTGTGAAGTGGCGACGTAGATTGCCCAGAATAGTGGGGTTTTTTTAACGATCACTGTAAACTTTTACTACCTGCTTGCACCTCTGTAGTAAATTGCAGCACAATACGTTGAGAAACAGATTTCTGCGGGCAGTCTGAAGTGCCTCAGAAGCTTTAGTTAACATTCTGTAGTTAGCAGCAAACAACTATTGCAAGCACAAGTTTTAGGAAGCGTTTTTCGTAGCATGGCTAGCATAGCCCTACCATTCTATCTCAACTATTTTGCTAAATCTGGCTTGATTTGTTTGTTTGCCCATGTTGATGATGGACAAAGCTGTCAGTTCCTGTAAAAGCGGTCCAGCTGTTCTGTGAAGGGCTGCAAGTGCTGTAATCACGACCGTGGTTCTAGTATTTATAGGATACCAACAGATGACATTTTGCGAGTCACTTGGATGGAAGCCATCAGGCGTTGGTCTTGCATCAGATTTGTCCAGGTATGTTCATGTCATTGCGCACCAGAAGACTTCCAGGCCTATAGTTCATGTGTCATGGGATGCAACACTGTCACTTATGGTTGCATCTTGTGGATGCTGCAGTGCCGCTTTATGACAGCATTAAATGGTCGTCTTCCAGATCTGCTTGTACAGTCTGGCCGAGAGAAACAGGTGCACGAGTGCCAGATAGCAGACTAGATACACCAGAAGTCGCGACAGGAGACATTAGGCTTGCAGACAGTGTTCAGTCGAGCAGCCAAGCCAATCCACCTTTTGCCAGATATGTGCTGCCACCTAGACACGCGAATGTGTTCGAGACTAAGTGTCTAAAAAAATAATGCGCGCGCAAGGCCTCACCTACCCGTCCTACACCCCAGACGTCTGCTACATCCTGCTTGCCCATTGAGCCACTGTGACCTAGGTATGTCTCCCCCAAACTCTCCTTTGTCCCTATCATGGGTTATCTTCTGCACCGAAGCCAATAGAAAGAAACCATCTTCCCTCTCTGCTCGGCCAGAAGGAAGATAGAGAGGTTACCAGATCCATTTACTCTCGAACCAATATTTATGCTGCGTTGCAGCTTTAATATTTCACTAAAATGCTGTTGCTTTTTCTGGGAAAATTCATTTTGTGACTTGGCATTCTAGCCAGGCACTTAAAAAAATGTTTTCGGGGAGTCCCATGTCTCAAGGGATGGTGAACCAAAATTTGGATTTCAGAAAACAATGCAGGAGCTGTAGGCGGGACGCCACCATCCCTACAACACTACTCTTAAGGCGATATCTCCAATGGACGGCCATATTCTTCTAAAAAGAGGTCGAGATTGAACGAGGCCAACGAGACGCGTGACGTCAAGATATTTAGTTTCCTCCTCTTCTCGCTTCGCCACCTCAAGGCGGCGAGGCGGAGAAGATGCGAGGCCGTTCCCTCTCCTTCTCTGAGAAACAAGACGCAAACATATCTGTCAAATGCGCCTCCTTTTTTTAAAAATACAGTCATCCGTTCGAGATATCCCTGTACGAGTGATGTTTTGGTGTTTGTAGCATCCCGTTGCATGCTTTTGCCGCCGTGTTTTGTGGAATCCAGATTTCGGTTTAGCATCCCTTTAAAGGAATACTGCAATATCTTGTTTAGACAATGTATTGTCTAAACAAACTGAAAAAAAAAAAAATTCTAGTGCCCATTTTATTGTATAAATGTCAACCACGATCTAGCCACAACACTGAGACACCAACTTTTTGCTCAAAATGACACCAAAACATTATGTTTAAAAGGAATAATATCAATGTGGTTACGTCACCCTGGACTTGAAGGCAGCTCCACTCCGCGGAAGTACTGCGGCAAGCTGCGTGCATGCGAGCCCTGTCGAACTTTGCCGAACCGGATTTCCCTTCTCACCCGTGCCTATTCAACTCCTGCAGGGAGGGGCAACTAAAACGGCCAGGTTCTAATGCGTCACGGGAGCTCCCGGGACGCATCACCTTTGTGACGTCATGCTTTCTTTCACTGCATGGTTGTGACCTTCGCCACTTGGCGGCGTCAATGCGTTAGGCCCGCTTCAGACGGGGCAACTTTTCCAGCAATTTTGAGGTTGCTGGCGGGTTGTTCCCTAGCTTTCCCTAGATCGACGCGAATTGCTGAGTTCGGGTCCGGCTCGAACAAGCGAGCAACTCGGAGCAATTCGAAGACGTTTGAAGCGGCTGCAGCCAATCAGGGTCGCGATATTTTCACGTGACACCCCTGTGGTGGTGATGATGACAGCTAAAGACTTTGTTCTGGTCTGAAATGGATCGTTTTTGGTAATAAATATTTTAAGAAAAATGAGTCAGTATTCTTACTGCCGTTCAAAGATATAAGAACACGTTTTTAGCGCGTAGCTGGGCGTCTAAATAGTGAAAGAAATATCAAATTTAATGATGATGATGGCAAGTTGGAGCAATTCGGTTGCTGCGTGTGAACGCGTGCGGCCCGTGTTGCTGGTGTTGCGACGTCAAGTTGCTGGGTGAAATTGCTCCGTCTGAAGCCGGCCTTAAAACCTGGTCATTTTAGTTGCCCCTCCCCACAGGAGTTGAATAGGCGTGGGAGAGAAGGGAAATCCGGTTTGGTCAAATGCCACCGTACTTCTGCGGAGCGGCGCTGCTTCCAAGTTCAGAGTGACGCAACGACATTCGGTTTATTCCTTTTAAATAATGTTTTGGTGTCTTTCCGAGCAAACAGTTGGCGTCTCCATGGTGTGGCCAGAATGTGGTTGACACTTAGACAATAAAATAGGCACCAGAATTTTGTTTGAGTATCTCTTTAAAAGCGAAACTGTGTGAAATCTCAACACTAACCTTTTGCTGATGTCCCTGTGACCCATGATGTTCTTGACGAACGCCTGAAGCCCCAGGAGCCGGTCCTCAAGGAACATGGGGTCAAAGTTGTTGCCGAACCAGCGCTTTGGGGGCAATGAGAGCTGGAGTCCCGGGAACAGGGGCTTCAACTTTTTGTTTTTCCACGTTCCGGAGAGCCGAGAGAGGGGTGGAAACAAATCAGACCAAGATCCAAACTCTCTGGGAGGAAGAAATATACCTTTTTGCTGAGGCGTCCAAAGTCTGTGTACCTCCTGAAGACGAACCAGTAGCGGCCACTTTCGACATGCTCCACCCTGATTTTGAAGACCTTAGAAGAAAAAGGAGATAGCTTGACTCCTTTCTTGACCACTAAAGGTGGTTGTGCACAGAATTTAGTTGCAAGAACAATAGTTTTCTTGTCACTGCAGGCAGAGCCACTGAGCCTCTCGAATCGCAGCACAAGCAACCCGAGACAGGCGTTGAGGTTACAAAGTCAGACATGAAGCAGATGGCGTTAGCACTGCCTAAGATTCAAAACCCAAGCCTTCATCCGACCAAGAGCAACTCTAACAGACACAAATCCCCGGAATCCTTGCTCGGCATGGCATGCGCAACATGGCAGTTTGCGGAGAGCATCCAGGAAAGGAAGCAGAAGTGACAATTCTTTTCGTCAAGGACTAACAACAAACTTTGCAGATGCGACCTCGAGGCAAAGGCATGCCTTACAGGGAGACCCTGCACAGCCTGGCATGGTTGCCACCGACATTGCGGCACTTTTGGATGCCAGCTCACCGTGAACCTTGCTCTCTCTTCCATGACTTCATAGCCGATGATGGGAGTGTTGTACTCTGGGACGATGACAACGTTCTCCTCCTCCACGTCACAGAGGTGCTCACGCCCATTGGACACATCGCCAGAGTCGCTGCTCACGCTACTCAGAGACTCCCGCCTGTCCTGCTTCAGGTACATGTAGCGGCCAACCTGGGCTAGGCTCTGGCCCGTTAGCTCATCGGTCGCCGAGGTGCCGTCCCTCTCCACTTCCACTGTACGCAGCACGGGGGAATGGGACACCTCTGCTTCGGAGGCCATCTTCTGGCCAATCTGAAAACCAAGTACACGCTGAGCTACAAACTACAACCTGTTTGTCGGCTCACGGGTGATAAAGGAAAAGCGGTGTCTGGTGCTGGCTGAAACTAGACAAATCCTTTTGTCAAGTGCATTGCCTAGATAGTGTATTTATCGCCATTCCGTTTTCGCTATCGCGACCATCCAGCAACTGACTATCTCAAGACATATTTTTCGAGGTTGTTGGCTGTCGCCAGGGGACAAGGGCTCGTTGGCATGGCAGAGACGGCACAAAGCTTTTTCTGCCAATCGACGCCCAAATCCATCTTTTCCAGCGCATGACATAACAATACGTAGTTACCAACCGAGTGGGCATCAGCGCCAATAGCTGTGTCGTCGTTAGTGACAACAAAATGTACGTGCACGAAAAACTGAGGTCGTCGGAGTCTGCACGGCACTCTTACCGAAACAAGTGATATTATGCAAGCTGACTCCTCGTAAGCACAAATGCAGCTCCGCTGTTGGCCTTGAACTCAATGTCACGTATGCGTGACCAAAAACTTAGCGGTGTGAACAGATTAAAGTAAAACACTCGGAACAAAACAGACTTAAAAGTGGCCGCTATCTTTCTCTGCTCGACAAAATCATCGCATTGCGAAAACAGAAGCCGCACAGTGACAGTCGAAATAGTCAATGCGCTTCAATCTGTGTCGCAAGCTACCATGACCCGTGCACAGCCGTGAACTTTGACAGCACTCTCATTTCGATGAAACGTAGACATTAGATTTTCTCTTACCGCAAATCTTGGCAGACTTCAATTTTCGTTTATAACGGTCACACCGAGATCATAGTCCTAGTACTTAAGGACGGCGGAGAAAGCCTAAAAGAAAAAACTCAAAACAACTAACCACACCTTAGAAACGAACGTAAACAATATAAAACAGAGCAGAGTAGGCTTACGAAAACTACAAACTACCATCGCCGCAGAAGTGTATCACGTGACGTAGAGGGCGCCCCTCATTGGCCGAATGTGTTTAAAATGTTCCTGTTCCCGTTGTTTCGCCGTTGCAAAACGCGAACGTGATACGCAAGCACGCAAGTTGTCTGCATCTGGCATCTGGCCCGCCTCTGCTCCAACTCGAATGCCTCGGTGCTCCAGTTACCTGAATGGCTTTCAACGATTTTCCTCCTTAATACAATTCGCAACACTACTCGGAATTTATTTGATAACGACAAGCTTCATATCATACACCCCAGTGAACGTCCGTGCATTTATAAAAATAAAACTGATTTTATGTCCGGTTGTTTTAAAACGCCCAAGTCGGTGCAAGTATGCCGCAGCGCTGCAGCTGCGGACGTACGACTGTATGATCAGACGAGTCATGAGATACGTAGCGGCATTAGAGACAAGGGTCGAATAGAGGAGAGCACATTGCAACACCTCCGCTTCCTCTATTTCTTTTCCCCCCTGCTTTATGGCGCAGGATTGACAAACACTGTGAGGCTGCCCTTCCCACTTTCCCTCTTCCTCAAAATGGAATTTTCCGCAATCGATTTATGGGAAGTTCCTCGCAGCGCGTGTTCCAGTTCACACACCATCAGCAAAAAAAAGAAGCTCGAAACAACTCCACTCGAGCCAACAACGTAGACTGACACGATACGCAGCCCCACACGAGCCAGCGGCTCGTGGCTTCATTCATTCAAATCAACCAGGGCAAGGGAAGGAAATAAACAAACACACATTCAATTTATTTATGAAGCGATGCGCCCCGTTTTTCGTTTCAAACACATGGGAGGCCAAACAAACGCACTTAAGCCAAAAATGCGCTACCGTACGCTTTGAATAAGGTAAGCCAACTGCTCGAGGATCACATAGGGGGTGCACAATTGCTAGAAGTCCTTGATGAGATGGGATTTCAGTGAGCCTAGAACGAAAACGAGTCCCTGGACGAACTGTCTAACGAATGAGGCGCTTTTGTCTTGCCGACCACGTTCTCCTGGAGTCTCCGGACGGCTTCTTGGATGAGTGTGCCTTGCCGCAGGAGATCCTGCAACATTTCGTAAGGATCCTTGTCGGCGTCCTGGTGGTGGTTCGCGCACGTTCTCCGCACAACGTCTTTGGGCACCGCAGACACAACACCACCGGCCTCAGTTCGTTTTGGTATCAAGTAAGGAGAGTACCTCGGATGCCGCTGCTGGCCGCAAACGTGGCAAGGCTGCTGTTGCGACTTGAGCTTCAGGTTCTCTTTGATGGCGGACACAAGGTCTTCAACTTCGGGCGTTTTTCCCAAGACGGTCGAATTTCCTGGCGACAGGACACTCTCAACGACGAGGATGTTTCCATTCCTGGGCATTGTACGCGTATTTGCGATTTTGGACGGTACAAGCCGGGTCCCACTCAGGCAAAAGAGCACGCTTCCACCAGACCGATACAAACCACGTCAAATCTTTGTTTTGGAAAGGTGCCTGCGTGCCCCTCCCCTGCTGTCGAGCGCACGCGTCAAAATGTAGTTCTCAGCAGACACGGCCTCACTGATCCTGGCAAAGCGCTTTACATAATTTTGGAACGCAAATATAAAGAACAGCCTACAATAATGCGCCAATCTGCCGCGAATATAATGTATGATGTGTGTATACAAACATGTAAATAAACACACTTCCCTAATACGGCGAAGTGACACTCCGGGTGCGACGTAAACAGTCGGTCATATCCATGGCCTAATCACGCAGGGCTTCCGTGGAGCCTCTTGCCACTTCCCCCTTTCTCAGCGAGGAAATGCGTGGCAGCCTTCGCCCTGCTTGGCCCTCTTCTCCGCCACACGTGAAAAGCTTCATAGATTATAGGGAAGATGGCGCCACGGGCACCGACAGAGGCAGCTTCGATTTACCTGCGCTTGCACTCGCGTCGAAGTCTTTCGGCGCTACATTTGAACTTAGTTGAACTACACTGATTTGGCTTGGATGTAGAAGCGTTATTTTTTCACACAAAAGGTCGGTGTTATTGCTTATTGATGGTTGTTGTTTTTCCATCGTACAAGATCAGACCAATCCAGCCAGAACGCCGGACATGTTTGAGGGCGAGAACGTTGCGATGGGACTACCTAGAGCACTATATAGCTCCTACGGAGCGCAATCCTTTGATCCGCGTGTTTTGCCGACAACATGGCCGACAGAGCAGCTCGGCGCGAGTCACGTGGTACTCAGGGTTCCAGGAGGCGGCCCGCCCTATGGGAGAATACATGGAGATCGACGCAACACGGCTAATTAAAAAATAAACGGCGAGTTCACAGTTTTCAAAACTAGTCTGTCGGGAAGTTGGTAATGCACTAAACACTTTATCAAAGTTTTAATAATATGGAATGCGTGTGCAAATTTTGAGAAGGCAATTTCCATGGCAATGGCGTTTGAAGCAGACGATTTTTGCACGCAGCGGAGATGGGCTCTTTGGGTTGGCCGGAGCGGGTCACGTGGACGCTGTGACGTGGCCACGTCGTCTGCTGCATGATGCCGCTCATGCAATTTTTAAAAACAAATTACGTCCTTACTTGGCACAAAACTCAGCGCAAATGATTCTAAAATGTTCCTTTATTATGTCAAAAACTATTGTCGTTCCGTACATCTCCACAACATTGAAGAAACAACGATTTTCTCACGTTCCCCATGCATTTCTGACCGGAGTTGGAACCTCCGGGCGTTCGCAGCTAGTCGCCGAGAGACGGCGTTCGAGATTGCGCTACTCTAGAGTTCCTGTATAGGCTCCCTACGGGAGCCAGAGTTGCGCGTTTGATTCCACGTGCCGCGTGCCGCCCTCGCCGCTATTCGCCGAGATCCGATCACGTGACGTGCCGTATCAAGTGTCGTGCAGCAAAGTAGACGTTGCACGCGCCCCGGCGTACGTTCCCCGGCTTTTGAGCGCGGCGCTGCTATTCGCCGAATTCAGTCACGTGAGGAGCTGAATCCACATGCCATGCATGAACGCGCAACTCTGGCTCCCGTAGGGAGCCTATACAGGAACTCTACGCTACTCTGCTCCGAAGGAGCTATATAGTGCTCTAGAGCAGAGTAGCGCAATCCTTTGATCCGCGTGTTTCGCCGACAACATGGCCGACAGAGCAGCTCGGCGCGAGTCACGTGGTACTCAGGGTTCCAGGAGGCGGCTTGCCCTATGGGAGAATACATGGAGATTGACGCAACACGGCTTATTAAAAAATAAACGCCAAGTTCACACTTTTCAAAACTAGTCTGTCGTGAAGTTGGTAAAGCACTAAACACTTTATCAAAGTCTTATAAATATCGGACGCGTGTGCAAATTTTGAGAAGGCAATGGACCTTTTTCACATACCGACGGCACCAGGCGGTGGCTGCACGAACTAAAAATCGAGGAAGTGACCTACCTGCGCTACCAATCGATAATGGGAGCTACGTCAGTTTCTTCGCTCTCCGAGCAGCGGCGCGTGCCCAACGCGACTCTAAAGGGCCAAACACATGCGCGTCCAAACTGTCCGATTCCGCGTGCGAACCGCCGGAACGACCTTCGAGGGCGAGGGTTTTCGTCGCACCGGAGGCTACGAAAACCCTCGCCCTCGAAGGTCGTTCCGGCGGTTCGCACGCGGAATCGGACAGTTTGGACGCGCATGTGTTTGGCCCTTTAAGAGGGGGATCTGTGGCGTCCACCCAAACGTCATGTTTTTCTTTCCGTCCACTTTCTTTTTTAGATGCGGAGCATCTCTTGCTCGGGTCTATGTCCCGCGGCGTCGGCGTCGTAGTCCGCACTCACACTACGCATGTGCAACTCTCCTCCTTCCCTCTCTCCAACAGCTGCGCGTTACTCTCTCCGCTCTCTCTCTACCAGCTGCGTGCACTTCGCGTGCGTTCGCTTCTACTCACACCGCGCGCGCATGCGAAACTCTCCTCCTCTAGTCTCCTCTCCTTCAAGTGTGAATGTAAGCAGCGGTAGCGTGCTGCGCGCGTTCAGTTCAGCGCTGTTGACCCCACTTCACTCCCTTCTTCCGATGAAGTGTGATGGAAGCAACAGTCCCGTCAGTTAGTGGGTTGGCGCAAGCAAGCGTCAGCACCACCCCACAAACTAACAGCAACGCTACGTCCACTGAAGACAAAGCTTCGCAGCGAAGGGCACGCGACGCTGAGCGCAAACGCTTGAAGCGAGCGGCAGACCCTGAACTACGGCAACGAGAAGCGGCGTCCATTCGTCAACGTCGAGCGGCGGATGCTGAACTACGACAACGTGAAGCAGCGGCGGTTCGAGAACGTCGAGCAGCAGAACCTGAGGTTCGGGACCATGAAGTTCAACGTAAACGTACGAAGCGAGCGGCGGAACCCGACCTTCGAGAACGGGAAGCCGCGTTGGTTCGTGAACGTCGAGCAGCAGAACCTGAGGTTCGGGACCGTGAATTTCAACGTAAACGTACGAAGCGAGCGGCGGAACCCGACCGACTTTAAAGGGCCCATGAAACGAATTCCGGGTTGGGATAAATCATTTTAGATTGGGATTTTACTAATAGCACATCGTTCAGTGGGCCAAAAGAAAAAAAGGTAGAAAGTCAAAAGCCTGACTGTCAGTGCGAAAATTTTAAAACACAGCGGACTATTTTGTACCTGCTCCCCTTCGTAAGCTCTCTGCCTTTTCACTGTGATACATCCGCGGTCCCAAAACCGCGTCATCGGGTCCAAACACACGTCACACGAAACGGACCTCACTTATTCCTTTCACCCCTAAGCTGACATTGTGGTGGAAGCTATATATACGCGCTTGCCGGACCAATCAGCCGCCTCCCTTTCATCACCTGACCTCATTCTCTGCGCGTGGGCATGCGCGAAGGAGCGTGATCACGTGGCAAGTGTGACTGGCCCAACGAGCACGTAGCTTCCACAGCACTGTCAGCTTCGGGGGGAACGGGTTGGGGAAAGCAACTTTTGTCTGAATTTTGAGCGACGGGCTAATCTTCTAGGGGGAGAATAGATGTGTCCGGATTACACAAACGAGAGTCCGAGCAAGAGGGGACTCCCCTCTTTTCGTCTTCTTGAACTGTTTGATGGAATACGCGATTTATGAGTTGAGGAGGAAAGCTAAACAGGAAAAAGTTGGAAAAGCGTTTCATAGCCCTTTTAATGTCAACGTCATGAAGAGCCATTGGATAGTTGAGTACATGTCATCACACCACTCGCTGCAACACGTATCATACGACGACCGCAAACAACAGCCAACTACCATTCACGGTACATGCATTGATCACGTCTTCACCAATTTCAAGATCCACCCACTGCACCAAGATCCCCTCACGGTTCACTTCAGCGACCACAAAGCCATCCTCATCAAAGCAAAGTGCACACCTCAAGTACTAGACGCCGCTGCTCAATAAAGACCTTCGTTAACCGTTTCACCTTCGTCTACGCAATTAAAAAAATTACACCATCTTCCCGAGGGGAACCATGGGGTGATGCGGAGCATCGCGGAGTTTCCAACAACGTTCACGCAATAGTATAGCGTACGCTAAAAATGACCTGCTCGGACCGAATTTAGTTGTGCGTTAAGGCCGGTTCAGACACTTGCGTTTGAGTGCGTTTGACTGCGTTGCGTCGAGAACCGAAAGCGAGTCACCGGCACATCTGTGCTTTGTATGAAGCGTGAAATCCAATTCAAGGAATCATTCTGGCGCGCGATATAAGCATCAGGGATGTCCTGGTTTCTCGTTGCCGCAACGCAGTCAAACGCAGTCAAACGCAACTGTCTGACTGAATGATCTTGGTTAAATTTGCTAGAGCCGTAGAATTCCGCGTGCTTATAGCGCAACCATGCTCCTGGAAAGAAATATTGAAAATGAAAACGTGTCCAATCATTTTATTTCAAATTAAACCAAGCCGCAGCTGCCTCGTCAAGCGCGCTTTTCTGCGGGGTACAGAGGCTACGAGTACGAGTGCGTAGCCAAATTCGATCACGGAGCCTCCGTCAGTCGTCCCGTGGAAACGGCAGCTTTTATCAATGCTATCGCGGAATGAAATTCATGACCTACTGATGTCCAGTGCATAGCGAGAACTTCGGAGATTTCTTTTAGAGTCGTTCGTCCGTCGGCGATGAACTGTGCGAATAGGCTTAGCGTTGAGCAGATCGCAGCGTTGACGCACATTCCGAGCGGCGAACATTTTCACTGTGCATTCCTTCAGCTGCACGGCGATCTGATTCGACCGCGGTAGGTCCCAGAAAAAATTGCCGAGCTGAACACCACGCAATTTCACGTAACACAGAACTTCGAAAACACCACGTCGCCCTTGCTGCGCCAGTCGAGGTAACCGCCATCTTGAAACTGGCGCTCTCGTTGGGTCCGAGATCTCTCGAGAGCGTCCCGCAAAGCCCGCTAGCCCGCCACGCAAAATCCCCAGCGTTGCGTGCGTACGCAATACGCTAGCTCTTCTATTGCGTTCTGCGCACGCGCACTCCCGACCCGCAATTTTATTGCGTACGCAAGGCTTTAGCGTACGATCCACTAAAACTGTCTAATAACACCGTTAATAACGATCCGCGATGCTCCGCATCACCCCATGGTTCCCCTCGGGAAGATGGTGTAATTTTTTGTGTAACACAATTATATATATGTTGCAATCATAGAGTTATTACAGTAAACGCTAGAGGCTCAGCTGGCGCTAGTGTGCTGTTGCATTTTGAAGCAGACAGCAAGCAGTCAGAAATTGACTTCCGGTAATGCATTTGTATGGGGAAAAGCGAGTGCATTTTTTCTCTGCGTTCGATTATAAGAGCAAATATCACGAATAATTTGCACGTACTAGGCACATTGGAACATTTCTCAGTCACGCAGACGAAATAATTGGTCAGTTACAGCATTTTTAATTGAAATTCGTGGCATGAAAAACGGTGTTAAAACCACTTCGTACGTGTATTTATGTGCACTGTTGGACACTGTTAGCGCGAACACGGCGTCGGCGCTTTCCAGCATGGGGGATATACGTGCCAAACGAACGAAGGACATGTGGAAAACCAAGAAAGACGGCAAGAACTATGCAGTAACACTGGATAAGTAACTCCTTGTGCTTGCAGACGATCAAAATAAATTGAAAGTCACGTAATATAGTACGATTTGCAATAAATAAGTACTGCTTTATTCTTTCTGCTCATGAATATGTGCGAAGATGCTTGTTCTGGGTTCAAGTCATCACCCGCACGCTCCAAATCTTTGCAAATAGGGAGAAGCCAGAGAACAGGTGCCCTATAAAAACTGCCCGACATAGGAAATAATAAGAAAACACACCTTTAGTAGCCCACGTACTTTATTCTTTACGTTTCGAACGTTTTTTTTTTTTTACCACTCGTAAAGATGCACGACGGGGTCATTTTCATATAGTGACAGGACGGGCATATTTACAATATATAAGCACCAACGGAATGCTGGCGAACATTTGAACACACTTTACATTCCTTTCGATCTTTATTTTGCTTAGAATCGTCGCTCGTTTCTACATACCTGCCATGGAACAGAGGTTTGGGCCTGAAATATAGCGAAGTTTAACATCGTTCAGTGGTAAAGAAAAAATGCTGTAACTAAAGCAATTACACTTTCACCATATTAATAAATGTACATACTATCCGGTACAACCGAAATAACAAAAGTTATTCATGTTATTTTCCGGCAAAGAGACAAAATTCACGCGCGTTTTCCCATAGGAATACACAGGAAGACTGGAAAAGTAGACTGCATGCTGTCTGCTTCAATTTGCAACCGGAAGTCCCGTAGACACTAGCGCCAGCTGAGCCTCTAGCGTTTATTGTAATAACTCTATGGTTGCAATTACGTGTTCTACTCGCTGATCGACAGCCTCCTTCCGAATTTCCTCGATTTCTAGTGCCGACTTCCGCCGCTTGGCATCGAGTGCTCGCGCGTGCGCAGAACGCTTCTCGGAAAAGGTCCATTTCCAAGGCAATGGCGTTTGAAGCAGACGATTTTTGCACGCAGCGGAGATGGGCCATATTTTTGGGTTGGCCGGAGCGGGTCACGTGAACGCTGTGACGTCGCCGCGTCGTCTGCTGCATGATGCCGCTCATACAATTAAAAAAAAAAAAAAAAATTACGTCCTTATTTGGCACACAACTCAGCACAAATTATTCTAAAATGTTCCTTTATTATGTCAAAAACTATTGTCGTTCCGTACATCTCCACAACATTGAAGAAACAACAATTTTCTCACGTTCCCCATGCATTTCTGACCGGAGTTGGATCCTCCGGGCGTTCGCCGCTAGTCGCCGAGAGACGGCGTTCTACCGGGTGGATCAAGGAGACGGTGTTTTTAGGCTTCTTGGGAACCTGGCATACTGCCCAATTTTTCGTAGACATTTGTGACGCATATTTCTGTGCCTACAAAAGAACTGAAGAAACCGAAACTGAACTATCTCCATTCTCATTTCTGGGCCTCCGAAAACGGAGGTGACGTAGAAAGTGACGTCATAAGTGAATAGTCGGTATCGGTAGCATTTAGGAGATCGAGACTGGTTACCGCGGTGGGTTATAGCACCGCGGTAGCGCGACTGTTTCGTCGGATCTGTCAACATGGACGACAATGCCACTCTCGCGAGCGAGTTCTGTTCGGGCTTCCGTTCAGTGACCTAACACCAACGGAACGGGAGTACGTGTGTGGCGTTCTTCGCTATCACCCGAGGCCGCGGTGACCGCCCAGCCGGCAACGAGCGGCCCGCTGGCTCCGAGCAGCAAAGCTGTGAGCAACATTCGCACGGGCGAGACGAGAGCGGCGCGTTGCCGAAGGACAGGCCATGTCCGTGTCCGTGTCCGACAGGGACGCGAAGGAAATGCCGAGGGGGAAGCGGTAGCGACCCTGGAACCGGTTCCTCCGCGGGGGACGCTCCCCAAGAAGGAGAAAATAAACAGCACCATTTTTGCTTTCACCATGCAGAGTCGGACGTCCACTCATTTCGTCGTCAAAGAGCAAGAACGATTACGGCGCACAAATTTGGCATGACTACCACTTTGCAGAATCCTTCGAGTACCGTGTTCCCAAAGTAAACACGACATCGACGTCTCCAGCGTGCTCCGCGCTGCGTTCTTTATTATTTTTTTCGTTTGCCCATAGTTGATCGTTGCCCGTTTCGCGTCCAGCGTAGGAATGAAAAAAAAAAAAAATAAGTATGCTGTTTTATTTACGGTTTAGTAATCATCTCCGGTCCGATTTATACTTTTCATGGTTATTCAAGCAGAAATTAGAACAGTATTCCTAAAAAACTGTGAACCAAAACGTGACCGAGGGCACGTCACTCGTTCCGACCAATCGCTCACGCGTCTTTTGTGACGTCGCGCTTCTTGGCCCCGCATCGGTCACGTGAGCTCCGCTTCTCCTGGCTTCTCCCGCCACTCTCGGGGCGTCGCCCCAGTCGATCCCGATGCGATTATTACCGCGACTGTTTCATTGATTTGCGCGGCACACAAGCGCCTGGTTTCGGCTGAAATTTGGGCAACGTGGCCTGAGACGGGCCTGGAACCCAGTTCAATCGTCAAAAAAATACCCGAAATTGCCTTCATTGTCCCTTTAACCTATCGCGCTACGACTTTGTGCAGCGCTGCCCACAGATGGTGCATTTTTTTTGTAAAATTTGCAAAGAGCAAACTTACCTGAGGAAAAAGTAAAGAAAGAAAAAGGCTTAGCTCCTATGGAAACGCAGCGACGCCACGGGTCTTCAAAGAGCACGGCGCCGTTTCGCACGGGACACAAGAGATGGCGCAACGAACGCCGCCAACGAACGAGCATACGGCGTCGAGAGCCAGCGTCTTTAGCAGACAATCTTTTCGACTCAAAAGCAGCGCGCGTTCCGCAGGTGGCGACAGTCGCAGAAACAATTACAGGCGCGGTAACAACAAGCAACTGCAGTTCTTTGTCTGCTAAATACGCCGGCTCTCGGCGTCGTCTGCCCGTTCGTTGGCAGCAGTTGGCGTCGTGACCGCTTGCGCCCTCTCTTGTCTCCCGTGCGAAACGGCGCCGTGTTGTTTGCAGACCGGTGGCGTCGCTGCGTTTCCATAGGAGCTAAGCCTTTTTCTTTCTTTACTTTTTCCTCAGGTAAGTTTGCTCTTTGCAAATTTTACAAAAAAAAAAAAAATGCACCATCTGTGGGCAGCGCTGCACAAAGTCGTAGCGCGATAGGTTAAGAAACCGAATTTTGCGGTCGATTTAAAGAGCCTGCCGTCTCCTTGATCCACCCGGTAGATTGCGCTACTCCTGCGCTACTCTGCTCCGCAGGAGCTATATAGTGCTCTAGGACTACCTACATATTGTAATGTTTGGAGGTGGGCTAGACGGTGGTGCATTGTAAACATATAAATAAAATAACACAAACCAACACAAGGACAAGTAGAAGAAGGGACACAGACACAGCGCTGACTCACGGCTTACTCTCTTTTTCGTCTTCAAAACATATCAACATAAGAACACAAAGAAATAAAAAGAAGAAGAATCCAACATATGCGTAGGGCAAGTTCGTCTGCTTCGGAACGTCGGAACGCCGAGCCCTGATTGGTTGATCGCAACCCCCTATCTGAGCGTCGTCTGCTCCTTTGCAACGTCGTCTGCTCGCAACGTCGTCTGCGTCTGTCTTACCTTTCCGGCGACTTTCGGAAGTGCAGGTCTTTACGAGCGAGCTCGACTTCGCCTTTCAGAGAGGGCAGACGAAATAACTCGAGCGGTGCGTTGTTTTTGTCTAACTAGCAGACGCGCATCAAGGAGAGAAGTCAAAGGACTCACTGGCGAGGTGTCCCGAGAGGTGTTGTCCCGAGGCGCCGAGGTTTGTTTGCTAAGAACCGAGAGTGAGGGTGGTTAGTTTCCGCAAGTTCCCTCCCAAATACTTTTTCCCTCCTTTCGTGTGCGGCGAGACTCCTCGCTCTTTAACAGCGTCGGCGGGTTTTTTACGTCTGCTAGTCAAAGCGATGGCTGCTTTACCTTTCCTGCGTCTGTCGGAGATTCACCGCTTTTTCACCGGCGAGAACGCGGCCTTCGAAAAAGATTTGTGTTTGACCTTTGTCCCTCTTGTTCCCCTTCTCCAGGGATTATTTTCGTCATTCTTGTTCAGCTCGCTTGCACCTTTGCATTTAATTGCATTATAACAATAATTACTTCTTGGTGTCAACGAGTCTACGACATAACTTCCGCGATACGTTCGACGCCGCTTGGGTAGCTCGATCGATCTTGCTCGGATTCTCTCCACAGATTAGCACAGGTTTTCAAACTTTTGCCACTTGGGTTTACGCCACACATACATACCCCAATACGCTAACTGACAACAGCCTTTTAGTCGAGCGAGAAAGTTGTGACAACAAGCAGCGATCGAGTACTTTTGGGCTATGATGTGCTCACAGTACCGATCGCACAGCCGCACTTGTTTATTTACAGTCACTACATCGGCTGTCATCTGTCTTTAGCTGATTATCTTTGAACAACTCATTAAACGCGAGGTACCATTCACGAAACTCGTGTAACTAAACGTTTTAACATAGCGATGAACATGGTGTTACTTCTTACCTGAGCGAGCGACCTGCCGCGGCATGCTGCTCTTGGGGCGTTGCAGCCACTGCTGTGGAAGGTCCGTCTTGGACACTCCATTTAGAGCCGCCTAAAGTGCGGTAGCCACCATGTGGCTGCACTTTGCGGCCCCGCGAGGGCGCTCACAGTGACTCTCTAAAATTTCACCTTTATCGGAGAGCGTCATCTTTACCGCGTAGCTACAATTCTTAAACGACGCCTGGACATTCGCAACTATAAGTGAAATCCTTCACCTCAAAAGAAAGGACGTATACTTCAAGGTATTTCCTTTCGCCTTTTTCGAAGGCCGCGTTCTTGCCGGTGAAAAAGCGGTGAATCTCCGACAGACGCTGGAAAGGTAAGCAGCCATCGCTTTGACTAGCAGACGTAAAGCAGACGACGTTCACTGCGCCAACCGCGCCAACCCGGTCTCGCCGCACACGAAAGGACGGAAAAAAGTATTTGGGAGGGAACTTGCGGACACCAACCACCTTCACTCTCGGTTCTTAGCAAACAAAACCTCGGCGCAGGGCCGGCCTTAGCAGCAAGCGCCAGTCAGTCAGTCAGTCAGTCAACTTTATTGAACCAAATTATTCACGCGTAATGGTTAGGGTGATTAAGGGGGCAGGGGAGGTGGGAGTGGTCTTCTCGTCTTCAGCTGCATCCGTATCCGTTTCTCTATGGCGTGGGTGTGCTCAATGATCTTTAGTTGAGTCTCGTAGTCTTCAAAGGCTAGGAATGATTCCCAGGCAGGCACGTCCTTCTCGGGGGTGGTTAGAGCCGATGGTCGTGGGTTCCTGGGACACGTCCAGTAGACGTGAGACCAGGTACCCAATCCAGGCATACCTCGGCAAACTCACTCATGAACTCGCTCACTCACGCTCACTCATACTCACCGCGTGATTGTGAGTGGCTGTGAGTGAGTTCGTGAAGTTTGAAGAGGTCATGATGTGATTGCGAGTGACTTCGTGAACTCTGATCAGCTCATGATGTGATCGTGAGCGACTTCATGAGCGTGATGAGTTCACGATGAGACGGTGAGTGACTTCGTGAGCGTGATGAGTTCATGATGAGGTGGTGAATGACTTCATGAGCGTGATGAGTTTTTGATGAGATTGTGAGTAGCATCGTGAACGTGATGGGTTCGTGATCTGATGGGGAGTGAGCCTTTGAACTCTGAAACGTTCGTGATTGTGAGTGAGTTCATGAGTTCATTCGGACGCTGAGATGAGTTTGGCTGTTGGCAGGGGCAGAGGCTCTGGGCAGGGGTTTCCCCAGGAATTGAAATCAGGGGGGGTGTCTAAATTTTTTTTGGGGGGGGGGGTTAAAGGGGGGGGGGGGGCATTGCGAATATAGGAGTCGTTGGGAATTAAGGGGGTGCCTTCGGAAAAACGAGGGGGGGGGGGGGGGGGGGGGTCTGGGGAAATCCCTGGCTGTTGGCGTTTTTTGCGAAAGTTGCGCGGCTTGAGTTTGGAGAGCTGAGCGGCGTCACGAAATAAGGGGAAAGGGGGGGGGGGGGGCGGGAAGGGAGGGATATTGATGGCAAGGGTGGTGCGGACCATGCGGGTGGGGAAGTGTTTTTTTTTTTTTTTTCTTTTGTGAACGTCCAACTGTTGTGTTTGGTTGTGTTTGAATGAGCTTGAGGGGGTGCTTAGGCGTCGCAGAAGCCTAAGCACCCTCTCAAGCTACAGACTACAGAAAACCTCAAGAGAGGTTTTCTGTAGTCGGCATGAATTACGGCGCCTTCCGCGTGTAAAAGAGGAGAGTCGTGGGCTGGGGAGTTGGCATCCGCAGCGCAAGGAGCTGAAGTTTGTTTGCCAGTAATTTCAAGCCGTCGAGTTGTGTTCGCGCAGCCTTTGGAACGTTTGAAGTGCTGTGTGCATCAGGCACATCGGGGTCGGGAAAAACCGGCGGTAGCGGGGCTTACAGGTATAACTATAGTTATGGAGTCATCGAAGATGGTGGGTGAGAATATTTACTTCCACTGCCACAGACGGGGGGGGGGGCGCTAGAAAGATTGCGTTTAGCGCCGTGTCTAGCGTTATGTCCGGCGGAACCCGAAATAAAAATTAAAGTTACGTCCGACCGAACTCGAAATAAAAGTTATGCCCTGTGTAACTATACGCAAACTACGCGTACGTTTCGCTTAACGGCCGATACATGACGTAATACAAAAATATCGTGAATTATTACTGTGTTACGTCCAATGCAGCATTCGCGAATCGGTTACAATCTCTTCTCTATTCGTACCTTCAGCTTTGTTGGGAGGTTCTGGAGTGTGTTCTTCGCACATCGAGGCTGTTGAAGCTGGGTGGGTTGGATGCCCGTCACATACATTTCTTTCTTTCTTTTCTTTCCCCTCCTTTAAGACAATTTATTGCATTTCTTTCGATATGAAAACACTTCTTGCTATCCTTGCCGCGCTTGTTACACTTGCTTGTAGCCCTTGTTGGCTCGGGCTAAGAGCAAAATTGATATGACTAAAGCCAGAGGATCTATTGTCATTCTCACGTACGGGCGGCCCCCTCGAAATAGCTCTTGATTTAAGACACTCTGGAAGTAAACACTGCCAAAGCTAGTGCGCGAGGCGACTTGAGTGGTACGTGAAGATTGTGCCAGTTTTCAACAAGTCTGCCGAAAACCCTGCTGCTGTAAACAGCACGTTCGTATCACATTACCATTCAATCAATCTTAATAATTGCTTCGAACGAAATCGATTCTCAAAAAGCGACGCAAGAAATCGTCTTAAAGGAGAAAAAAAAAATGTTTAAAGAAAAGAGAAATCACGAGAAAGAAAAAAACAACAAATAATGGGATGGGCGTCTGTACCTGGAGGTACAAATGGAGTTGCGATTTTAACCAATTAACGAATGGTGCATCGGGCGTAACGTAGTAATAATTCACAATATGTTTTTTTTGTATTTACGTTGTGTATAGGCCGTAAAGTGTAACATTCAATAGGGTTGCGTAGGGTACATAGGACGTAACTTCAACTTTTATTTCCGTCAGGCGTAACTTTAATTTTCATTTCGAGTTACGTCGGACTTAGCCCGAAACCTTGGGGTAAAGTTATGTCGGACGTAACTAATTTTTATTTTGGTTTCCGTGGGCAGTAACGCTAGACACCGCGTTGTTTAAACAAAGCAAGGAACGTAGTCATCATTGTCTGTGACTGATATTGCATAATCACAAGGGAAGAATCATTTATTGCCACGGCGAAGAAAAAAAGCAAGTGGTCCACGTATGAGGTAAGCACAAATAAGTGTTGGGTTCACCTTCTCGCTTCGCATTCCATAGCCCAATAGTGTTGAGAACTTGAAATTAAATAACTTTAAATAAAAGCTGAAGAGAGAAGGGCCCTTCCCCCATTCTTTCTTGGACCTTTTTTCAGCCTCATCAGCGGGTAGAATATACCGGTAAGCCACTTCAGTTCATCAGTTTTGTCATTATTTCTCTAACGCGGTGAGTCTCATATGTGTGGCATTCGTATAATATTACCTAATATAACCTTGACTGACCGGCACAAGACATTGGCGTCTTTTTTTACTTCACTTATAGAAAGCATTTTACGGTGAGAGTGTTGGGCTTTTTGGGAACGTTCGAATGTTGTTTTCACAAGATTTTAATATTTATCTCAAGTAAATCATATTTTGATGTACAGGGTGTCACAAAAGAAAATTTACACGGTCTTTTTTACCGCAAAAATAAACTAGGCATCGCCGAACGCTCATTCTCCGCCCAAAGGTAGAGCTAGAGGTCACAACCAGATGCCAAAGTTTCAGCCCAATCCGATAACTTAATCAAAAGTTATAAGTGCTTTTCTGAAAATATCAATGGGAAAATGGAGCCCATTTTTGCCCGTTTTCGGTTTCTGGTGCCATAGAGCCCCATGTGTTGGAAAACTCCGTCGGCCGCCATTTTCCCATTGAAATTTTCAGAAAATCAGTTATAACTTTTGATTAAGTTATCGGATCGGGCTCAAACTTTGGCATCTGGTTGTGACCTCTAGCGCTACCTTTGGGCAGAGAATGAGCGTTCGGCGATGCCTAGTTTATTTTTGCGGTACAAAAGACCGTGTAAATTTTCTTTTGTGATACCCTGTATATGCCTTAGGGCAATTAAAATATATTCACCAACGTTTAAAGCCCAAATACGTTTGCGCTACATCAAGAAGCAGTAAGTGGTTTATAACGAAATCCAGAGTGTGTTTCATTCAGTTGTGCTTAAAGGCGTAACTGAATTTAGAATGCATTACTTTTAGTGGGTAGTTGTTTTGAGATTTCAGGCCCCTTGAAACATATAACAAATCTGTCATATCGAATAAAACTATAAAACATAAAAATAAATTAAAAAAATATTTAAAACTGATTCACATAAGGAATATGTGATTTTAATTAAATAAATTTGATTTTTCTCAAACTTTTTTCCCCCCTACTTACAACATCTGCTTACTTTCCCGTATTGACCTTACACTGAGGGTGCGATAACGGGCGACACAACTGTCGATTCGCTTCCTCTTTGGCGCTTGTTATATATCCGCGTGTCTTTCTTGGCGCGGCCAATAGCCAGCTCTGACTCCGGACATCTAACGTTTCGTTTAGTGCATGCTGTGGAGAAATAGCAGTGCAAAGGCCTTGTACCGGGGGTGGATTAGAAAATGCATAAGGCACGTGCCCTTACGGCTTTTGGAACCAAATGGTGGAGCAGTGCTGCAACAAAGCTGTTTTGGTGTGATCTCTGATGTTTACAATATATGAGACATGCGTTGCTTTTAGTGTCACCTGCTGACTGTTAAAGCAAACTGGAAATAAAATTGAGCAGCGCCACCCTCCTAACAAGGTGATCTGAAAAAAATTGTCACATTTAATGTCCGCGGCTTAGGCCCCCGATGCTCACCACTGCCATGAGCCTAGTTTGACTGCATCACACAGTATACATTTGGCGAAATACGCCACCAATCTAATTTGGCACTAACGTAAACAGAAGTATCCACCAACTGATTGATTATTACTGAGCGCAGCAGGTGCTTAGTTCAGCGAAAGGCGTTGGT